>RJWH01005939.1:0-64736 GCA_004363575.1 Solenodon paradoxus
TGACAGGGTTTCATCTCTTCTAAGGGCTGTGTAGTGTTCCATTGTATATATGCACCACATCTTCTCTGCGTTCATCTGATGCTGGGCACATAGGTCATTTCCAGTTCTTAGCTATTGTGAATAGGGCTGCAATAAACGGGGGGTGGGGAGTGTGTATAAATCTCTGTGAATTACTGTTTTTGAATCTTTTGGGGGATGCCCAGAAGTGGAATGATGGGATCATATGGGATTTATATCTTTAGTTTTTTGAGAAATCTCCAAACTGTTCTCCCTAGGGGTTGTACCAATTTGTACTCCCACCAACAGTGCAAAAGTGTTCCCTTTTCTCCACATCTTTGCCAGCATTTGTTGTCTCCAGACTTTTGGATAATAGCCAGTCTTTCAGATATGTGGTCTCCTCTAGCAGTTATAGTCTCAGCTTCATAATTTGTCACTGACCCTTATTCTAATTTTTTTCATGCTTTCTGTTCTTTAAAATGGTAAGCTTCAAGAGGCAGAATATTTCTTTAAAATCTTATACTTGCATTATGCACTTTAAAAGATGGAAAGTAAAATACATAGAACTAAATAAAATGATAATGTTTTATTTGCCCAAAGGTATATGTTAAATTATTATATATTTTCTAGATAGTTGTTATTCAAATAGTATTTTTTGATTGCTGAATGATTTTTTTAAATAACAGTAATGGCTAGCATTTATTGGATATCCGAATTGCTGAATAATTTTCACGCAATATTTAATACATTTATTTCTACTTAAATTTCAGAACATTTTTACCAATCAAAATAAACCCAGACCCATAGCAGTGACTCCCTGTCCTCTTCCTCCCCTGGCAGCCACTCCTTTCCTCTTTGACAAATTGTCTCTTCTCCACATGCATATAAATGGAATCATACAATACATGACTTCTTTCATATGGCAATGTTTTCAGGGTTCATGCAGGATAAGAACCATATTTGAATAATGCTCCATTATCTGAATTTTTTCTGTCATCTCATCAGTTCATGGACATTTGAATAGTATCCATGTTTTGGCTATTAAGACTAATGCTGCTCATACCTGGGTGGAGCAGCAGTTAGGTCAATCGCCTACGAAGGAGTGAGCCACGCACCCCTAAGTTGGAGTCCTGAACTCTGGGGGAAGCAACCAGTGTGAACAACTGAATAATAAGTAAAATGAAGATATTTCTTCCACCTCTCTCCTCCTGCCTACTTACCTTCTTTCCTGCTTGTACCTTTTCTTTAAAAAAAAAAGAAAAGAAAGAAAGAATAGTGCTGCTGTGAACATTTGTGTTAGCTTTTTGTCTGGATAATATGTTTTAATTTCTCTTGGGTATGTTCTAAGAGTGGAATTACTGGATCATTATGTATACAGTTTTAATTGTATCATTTTGACCAGACATGTTGTGTTCGTTATAGTAGTTTTATTATTATTTTTAAAGGAAAGGTGCAGTCAGGAATGAAGGTAAGTAGGCAGGCAGGCAGCAAGAGAGAGGAAGAAGCAGCATCTTTATTTATTTAGTTGTTCACAGTGGTTGTTCAGCCCCAGGCCTGGAACTCAAACCCAGGGGTATATGGCCTGTGCTCCTTTGGAGATGATTGACACGACTGCTACTCCACCAGCGTGCCCCACAGTAGTTTTCAAAACAAAGTTCCTTTAGGAAGCATAAGAGCTAGGTTGTAAATCTTATAAAATATCTATTATGGTTTCTTGATTGCCTTATGAAAACTTGCAGAATTTATTACAGAAGGACTTTTCAGAGAGGAATCGGTCCGGTGTAAGTGAAATCATGCCACTGATTTCTACACTGCCAATATGAGGACTTGTGACAGGTTTAGAAACACCTGCCTTTTGTAAGCCCACCATGAATTTTTTCATGATACATGAGAGTCTGAGGGTTTTAGTTGAATCTTTCATGAACATCAAAAGATCTAGAGAGGTAGCATTTTAGCATAGAAATGTAAAGAGTGAAGAGTCTAGAACTTCACTGCCTGGATTTCAGTCTGGGCTCTGATGGCAGATAGTCTCCTCAACTTTCCATGCTTCATTTCCTCATTTGTAAAATGGAGATGCTGTAGAACTTAATTCAAGGCTTTCTGAGGGTTAAAAGGCTTAATACATGTGAAATGCCTACTCCAACCTGGTCTATGGTAAAGGTTAAAAAGTATTAGTTATTGTTATCTTGGTTTGTTCCTCAGCTGAAAACAGATTATCTGAAGATATAATGACTGCATAGCGATTACTCTATCCAAAGCTCTCAGCCAGCTCACAAGACATAAAAATATTTGTGGGGGGTGGGGTGCACACACTGGTGGAATAATAGTTAGGTCAGCCATCTCATGGTCCCAGTTTCACCTTGGGTGTTGGGTCAGACAACCAAGATGTACAACTAAATAAAAATAAAATGTTTCTGCCTGCCTGCCTGCCTGCCTGCCTGCCTGCCTGCCTACTTGCCTTCATTCCTGTCTGCACATTTCCTTTAAATAAAAGAAAAAAAAAATATGTAAAATATTTTGAGAATAACATTTAAGTAAAAATACATAATAAAGCAACTTTTATTTTCCCCTTTTAAAGAAATGTTAAATGTTCAACTGTTAAGAAAATTTAGTTTACCTCACATCAGATTTATTCTAGAACTATAGTAAATAATTGCATTTTCTTTCATTACAATGGCTAGTTAAAGGATATGATATTTCTGCTCTTGGTGGTTTCTCCATGCCCTCTTTCTCTGCCTGTTCCTTAAACACCAGTTTTCCAGATTTTCAAACTAACCCATGGCCCTCTCACTATCCTGCCTTCCCCTGAGATCTCATCTAAAGTTGTTTTTTAAAATTGCGCTGAAACATTATAAAAATAGTGCACATTTACTCTTTTGGGAAAATATAATACAAAGATGAAAATCATCTATAATCTCACCAAAGGTAACCACTGGAAGGGTGTGTGCGTGTTTGTGTGTGTGTACGTATACATGTGTGCATATGTATATTCATTTCCTATAACATGTATTTATCTACATATTTAAAAAAGATGTAACTAGATTATGTTAAACAAACTGATTGTTTTTACTTATATAAAGCAAGGTTTTCCCTTATTATCTGTCTACTAAAGTGGTCCATTAACATAGGAAAAATAAAATAGCATTAAAGCTCATAGTGAACAAAAGCAATTCCCTGCAGTATCTCTTCCCACCCTGAGACCTCTCAAGAGGCAATGGCTTTCAGTTTTTTTTTAATAGTTGGTTCCCCCTGCCTCGTGTTTATACCCCACAGTATTTTTAAATAATGTTTTGATTTATCAATTTTAGACATTTCTCTCTTGACTTTGTTTTGGTGGGTGAAGATTAGGCCCAGGGATTAATAAGAAAGTATTCCTCTTATCCTCACTTTATATTTATAACCTGCTTTTTTGGGAGTAAATCATGAGGGATTGACTATACCGTTATGACTATGTAAATATTCACACTGCAAGTTGAATAATGTACTATAGTTATGGTTTGTTCTGAGTGTTCAAAAAAGCTATTTTCCTGAAGTTATTGCCTTAGTTTTTCATTTGCTTAGTGTTCTGTGTCTAGTCAGTGCACTTTCAAAATCTTTTTTGTTTTTTAACCCTTGTCCCAAGTCTCAAACCTATGAATCTTGGGTTTTACCTTAGCTGCCTCAGCTGCCTGAGTCAAAAGGGTGTGTCTGGAAAATATCTTACCACTTACTGTTTTTCAAATACTTAGATATAACAGCTCCTCTTGTTTTTCCCTCAGTGATCTCCCCTCTGCAGCCCTCACCTTTTCTGCTCTTACCTGACTGGTTGCCCTGTAGGCTGGTTGAACGTCACACTGCTGGGATTTTTTTTTTTTAAATTTATTGAGGTCACTTTGATTTACACAATCATATAAGCCCTTATGTGTAAGTTCACTATTTGTCAAATATATAACAGCACATCCTGCCCACCAGCGGATGACCTATTGTTCTTCATTAGACCCACCTCCACTTGCTCTGACCTCCACCCCCTTTCTACCTGGTAACCTCAGTTCTCTTGCACATTGGATGTCTTTTTGCTGCTTTCTCTTGTTGATTCTGTTTCTTGGGTCCTACATCTTTCTTGATTTACTTCCCTTTTCAGCATCGCCTCTGCTTCCTTCCTAAGAATGGGTACATGAGAAATAAGCTTTCCTTTTTTTTCATTCCTGAAATGACTTTTTCTCTTTGATAGTTAAAATTAAAAAGTCAGTCATTTGAAAGCTTTGCTTGATTACAATGTTCTGGCCTCTATAGTTGCTGTTTAGAAGGCTAGGGCCATTCTAATTCCTTCCTTCATGCCTGACTTCTTTCCTTTCTAAAGCTTTTAGGCTCTTTTCGTAGTTCCCAATATTCTGAAGCTTGGTAGTGAAGTCCTGTCCTTTCATGTGGTTCTTCTCATTATGCTGCAGACTTGAGGGCTCCTTTTCTCTAGAGACTGGTGTTCTTTAGTTCCTCAGAGATTTAGTCTGTCGCTAATTTCGCCCCCAAATGAGCTCTAAATAGATCATCTGGACTGATCATACAAACTTTCCTTCTTCCTTTTTCATTTTATTTTGTAATTCAGTCCCTGCCTTTTGTTTTGTTTTGTTTTGCTTTGTTTTTGCCCCAGTCCTGGGTCCCAAGCTCAGGTCCACGGCTTCAGTAGCTTGCACCTTAGCTGTCTGAGCTTCGGGGGTGCTGTCTCAATTCTCTCTGTTTACCCTTTTGGTCTGCTCACTGGGAGATTCTTTTTCATCTTCTACGCCTTGTATCAAGTCAGTTTTCATTTAAGTTACCAGATATTTCTTTTTTTTTTTTTTTTCTGTAAGGAAAAGTTCAGGCTAGAATGAAAGTGAGTAGGCAGGCAGGTAGAGAGAGGAGGAAGAAGCGCAGTATTTTATTTTTATTTAGTTGTTCAGACTGATTGTTTTCCCCGGGCCCAGTACTCGAATCCAGGCGTCTGTGACCAGGCTCCTTCAGAGGCAACTGACTTAACCGCTATTCTAGCTGAGCATGCCAAGATGTTTCATTTCTAAAAGCCATTTCGCTGTTCCTTTTTCATAACATCTTGTTTCATTGACACAATATCATAATTCTCATGATGATTTTCAAAGTTATTGCAGTACAACTTAAATATACAGTAAAATTCACCCTTCTTAGGGTACAATTTAATAACGTCACCACTACCTCATCAAACATAACGTCGTTCTGTTGCTTCCCTCCAAATCCCTGTGTTCCTTTCGTCAACACCATCCCTAGCCTGTAGCTCCAGACTGCAAATCTCTTTTCTGTCTGTATAGTTTTACCTTTTCCTAAAATATATAAATGGAATTGCACTGGTGGCGGACTTTTTTTTTTTTTTTTTTTTTTTTAAGAAATTGGGTAAGTAGGAGAAGGGCAGAAGCATCTTTATTTTTACTTAGTTGTTCACACTGGTTGTCCTCTCCTGCCCGCCCACCTCCAGCCCAGCACCTGAAGGGGTATGTGGCTTGTTCCTTTGGAGATGGTTGGTCTAACTGCTGCTACACCAAGCCACACCGTGGTGGACTTTGAATCTGGCTTCTGTTTCCTAGCATAATGCACTTGAGATTCATCCAAGAGAGTGCTCGTGTCGTCTGTTCATTCCTTTTTTATTGCTGAGTAGGTAGTTCATTATATAGATGTACCACAGTTGACCTGTCCATTCATCAGTTGAACATTTGGGTTGTTCCCAGGTTTTAGAGATTATAAATGAAGCTGCTCTAAACATTCACGTAGGGGTTTTTGTGTGAAGATGTTTTCATTTCTCTTGAGTAAATACCTGGGAGTACTGGGTTGTATGCTAAGTGCAGTTTAACTTTATAAGAAACTGCCAAACTGTTTTCCAAATGGTTTACCATTTTGCATTCCCTGCAGCAGATGAGGACTCCAGTCATTCTAATAGGTTTATAGTGGAAAGTTGCTTCATTGTGGTTTAAATGTGCATTTCCTGATGATTAATGAGGCTGAGTCTCTTTTCATGTGTTTATTTGTTTGTGAAACAAATCTTTGGTGACGTGTCTGTTGAAATATTTGTCCAGTTTTTAATTTCATCATTTGTTTTCCTATTACTGAGTTTGAGAAGTCTAGTTAATCTAATAGTTATTTATGAAATATAATATCCTGAAGTTCTTTATTCCTTTTTCAGATCATCCTTTTAATTGGATGCAACAGTCTCTCTTATCTCTCTAAGGACACTGATGATAGATTTTTAAGTTTTCTTAAATTCCATCTTTTGACTTAGATTTTCTCTTCCATATTAGAGGCTTTTTCTAGATGTCTTCTATCCTTATCTGTTCTTATGTAGAAGCACTTTGTAGGCGGGTATTTGTCAGCTGGTGGTTTCCTTGTAAAGCAGTTGGGTAGGTAGTAAGCCAGTCTTTTCTTTGATGAAACCCCAGATATCAGTTTTGGTGTTTTTTGGTTTTCGGTTTTTGTTTTTGAAAGGAAAGGTACAGGCAGGAACAAAGGCTAGTGGGCAGGCAAGCAGGGAGAGAGAAGAGGAAGATTATTTATTTATTTTATTTAGTTCATCTTCATTGTTCCCCTCCACACACCCCTGGTTGAAAACCCAAGTTCCTGGGATATATAGGGATTGCACTCAGCCAGAAGGGCCGACGATCCATAGGCCGCCAGGGCACTCTGTGGGAGCAGAGTTCTTAAATCTCTTGTCTTGGGATGGGAGTAGGGGCTTGAGGGAGTGCATGTGCCCAGTCTCCTGGGAAGCTGGGTGAGGGAAAGTGATCAGGACCCTCACCTTATAGTACACACATTTCACAAAATTTCTGTTATGAACCCTCAGCCTTCTAAGGAGGATAGTCCAGGGGGCCTGGTGCCTCCACACCCTGATCTCTCTCCTTCCCATTCTCCTCCGAGAGTTCTTAGGATGGCCATGTCCTTTCTGCCAAGTCGGATACCTGTTTTCTCACTTTCTGTATTACACAAGTTGCCTGAAATTACTTTATTTCTTATGTCTCCTCTTTTTGAATCTTTTTTCTGGGTTTTATTGAGATGTAAGTGACATGACTTTGCATTCTTTCAAGGTATATAACATAATGATTAGATACATTTATGCACTGCAAACTGATCACCCCAGTAAGTTTAGTTAATATTCATCACCTCAGAATTAGAATTTTTTCTTATAAGAACTTTAAAGATTTGCTCTCTTAGCAACTTTCAAACATGCATACAGTATTTCTGACTGCTCACCAGCTGTACATTGCACCTCCAGAACTTGTTTGTTTTGTAAGCAGTTTATCCTTCGACCCTCTTCACCCCTCCCTCTTTGTCTCACCTCTCATTGCCCACCACTGACAACCACCAATCTGTTCTGTTTGAGTCGTCTTTTTAAAGTGAGAACATACAGTATTGTCTTTCTCTGCCAGATTAATGTCACTTAGAAAAAATACCCTCAGCGTCCATCCAGTTGTCACGAATGACAGTATTTCCTTTTTTTTTTTTTTTTAGGAAGGAAGCTAGCAGGAATGGAGGCAAATAGGGAGGCAGGAAGAGAGAGGAGGAAGGAGCATTCTTATTTATTTATTCATTTTTGGTTGTTTCACCCAGCCCCAGGTGGCGTACCTGGGTCCCTGGGCTTTTTGCCCAGGCAGCAACTTATCGCCTGAACCGCTAGAGTGTGCCTTCATTAACTATTTCTTTACAATGCGATTAAAACATTATGGCAGACTTTGGTTTAGTAGCAGTTAGATCAGTTACCTCTGAAGGAGTCCAAGTCCCATACCCCTGGGTTTGAGTCCCCAGGGGGTTGGGAGGAAACAACCAGTGTGAACAATTAAATAAAAATAAAATGCGTCTTCCTCTTCTCTCTTCCTGACTGCCTACCAACTCGCCTTCGTTCCTGCCTTCACCTGTCCTTTAAAAAAATAATTAAAAGATAATTTATCTAATAGTTAATCAGTGTGCTAAGTACTGCGTTGAAAACTTTAGAGAGATACAAAGATGGATAGGACATGTCCCCTACTGAGGGATTTTATTCTTTTGAAAAGGGGATGACACCTTGCATAAAATACTATAGCAAGGGCAGACTATGGCAAGTGCTGTAAGAAAAAGAAAATTAGGGAGAGAGGTCCGAGATCCCCAAAGGTCAGAAATGGTGCCAAGGACGAGGTTGAACCTCGAAGGTGGAGGAGGATTTCTCTCGGGGGAGATTGAACAGGAAGAGAAAGGACGATATGAAGGGTAGCAGGTGGCAGAAAGACAGTGCATTCAGGGGTTACATGCTTGTGGCTGGAGTGCTGAGGAGATGACCCTGTAGAGAAATGCAATTGTGGTTTGATTCAGTTTGAATAAATACCAGGAATTTGTAGGTAGTTGGCAGTGGGGAGTCATTGAGTGTATATTTTTTTTGAGATATAGTATTTACCACTAGTTTCAAGTGTCCTGCATGATTCGACGTTTGTGAGTTGACTGCTAAAATAAGTGTAGTTAACATCGGTTACCATACATAGTTAGAAAAAATTTTTTCATTTTGATGAGAACTTTTAAGATTTACTGCTTCAGCAACTTTTTTTTTTTTTCTGTTTCAAGAGAGGAAGGGAAGGAGAGGAAGAAGAATCTTCTTTAAGGAAAGTTCATTTTGTTTTTTCACCTGAGCCCTGGGCCTCGGATCCAGGTCCCTGGGCTGCGTGTGGTCTGCTCAGCAACGTCTCAGATGCCTCCTGATCCACAGCACAGCCCTGAGACTTCCAGACACGCCGCGCAGTGTTACTAGCTGCAGTTGCCGTGCCGGACATTCGATCACCATTTTTATTTGTATCTGGGTATTTGTAGCTTTTGACCCCTTTCTCCCATTTCGCCAGCCTCCATCTCCCCACTCCCTGCTCCTGGCAGTCACCAGCCTGGTCTCTGGCTCTGTGAGCTGGGTTGTTGCTGTGCGTGTGTGCGTGTGTGTGTGTGTGTGTGCATGTTTTAAGATTGCAGACAAGTGAGAAACATTTATCTTTCTCTGACTTATTTCACTTAGAATAATTCCCTCAAGGTTCATCCATGTCGTAAATAGTGAGATTTCATTCTTTTTTTTTTTTTTTTCGCAACTGAATAATGTTCCATTGTATTTTATGTGGTTTGTTTAGGGTGCTTCCATGTCTTGTCTGTTAATAAATTAAACTGCAGTGAACATAGTGTGTCTTTTCTAATTAGTGTCTTCTTTACATAAATACCTAGAAGTGGAATTGCTGGATCATTTGATAGCACTATTTTTAATTTTTTGAAGTAAAAAATCCTTATCATCTTGAATGTTTTTGAACTAGAACATGTGAAAATGTCATGATAAAGCTGAGCTTTTTGAAAAATAATTTAGCATTGGTATAAAGGATTTTTTGGATTAAGAAGGGACTGATAGGATTTTGTTTTTTTTAAATGAAGAAAGGTACACACAGGAATGAAGGCAGTAGTAAGCAAGCAGACAGGAAGAGGGAGAAGCGCTTTATTTTTCTTTTAGTTGTTCCCACTAGTTGTCGCACCCCAGCCCCCGCCCCCAGGACTCAAAACCAAGGGTCTGTGGCCTGCGTCTTTTGGAAGCAATTGAACTAACCACTGCTCCACCAGAGCGTACCATGATAAGACTTTAAATAATTGCACATGACTGCATGCTAAGGCTTTACCAAAATAGTTAAACTGTTTGTTAGTTTGCTGTGATACCTTTAGTGACTGTCCTTTCAGATAAATCTTGGTTCACATTGCTGATATTTTTAAGGCCTTCACTACATCTTAGTAATTTATTAGAAATATTATGTAGCATGTTATTTAACATACACTATGCATATTCTAATACATACTATTATATTATAAATGATTTTTTTTGCCAACAGTGTATGAAAGTGTCCATTTTGCCAGCATTGGTTATTTATAAAACATCTTTGCATTTGATGGGTTAAAAGCTTATTTGTTTTTTTGGCTACAAATAAATTTTGATATTTTTTTGGTCTCTTATATCCAAATCTTTGTTTGTAGTCACGATTTCTTTCCTGTGTTTTAACTCCTCAATGGAGGAGTGCTCTCTGAACCTCTCAGCTGGGTGTCCTGTAGTCACATCAAATTCAGCATATTCCAAAGAGAGTTCATCCTGTTTCCTTGTTCTGCAAATAATAGCACTGCTCCCTGAATTGCCCAGGGTGTAAGTGAGCAAGAAATAAACTCCCCTATGCCTCATCTTCCATGTATGGCTTGTCCCGAGATCCTGTTCAGTTTACGTCTTCTCCATCTCTTAAATATCTTTCAACTCTTGTCTGTCCACACTAACTGTTCCCTGAATCAGGCCTTCTGCATCCCTCCCTTGGTTTCTTAAGTTATGCAGCCTGCTGGTTTGGCCTCCTTTGTTCATCTCCTCCACATAGCACTGTTCTGCTCTATGACAGATCTGACTGTGCTGCACCCTTTTGTAAAAATCTTCTCTGGAAAAGTGATTGTGTTTTAGGGATGTGTACAAATAGTTTATCCTAGTTTTGCTGCTTCTACCAGTCTTATCTTGTGTTTCTTCATTCATTTGTTCATTTATTAAAAAAAAAAAAAACCTATTGAATGCCTGCTACAGCGTTCCAGGTACTACTTGAATTGTAGATATGAATGAGTCAGACACAGGCCTGGCCCTGACGGAGCAGAGAAGGCAATCCGTGTGTCAGTGAACGAAGTGTCTGGAAAGGAAGCAAGTAAACAGACTGGTCTGTAGGGGTCAGAGAAGGCTTCTTCCCTGAAGAGGTGCCTGTTACGCTCAAAATTAAGATAGCCAGGCACACTCTGGTGGCTCAGGCGTTTACTCTGCAGCTCCAGCATAGTCCACAGAGAGCCCAAGGATTAGAGTTCAAGGCCTGGGGCCAGTGGGAACATTCAAAATGAGCAACTAACTAAATAAATGTTTCTTCCTCCTTTTTCTTCCTTTCTTCTTGCCTACTTGTCTTCATTCCTGCCCACTTCCGTCATCTTTTAAAAAAAGAAATTAAAGTAGTCAGATGAAGGTTGGTGAAAGAGGATTACCATGTGCAGTGAACTGGAGGGAAAACCATGAAAGATTTTAAATAGAGAGTGATGTGATCAGTTGATGTTTTGTTTTATTTTTTTAAATCCCTCTGGAGTGTAACCTGGTGGCCTAGCAGTCCTGGTAACAGCCCCACATACATCCTAAGGTCCCGGGTTTAAGACCTGAGGCCACGGGCAACAACCAGTGTGAACAACTGAATAAAATGAAATGCTTCCTCCTCCTCTGTCTTCCTGCCTGCTTGCTCACCTTCATTTCTGCCTGTACTTTTCCGAAAACAAGATTTCTCTAAAAAAAAAAAAAAAGAAAAAAGAAAAAAGATCCCTCTGGCTGTAGAATAGAGAATAAATTGGAGTGGACTAAGAATGGATGAAGGGAATTAGGCTGTTGAAATAGACCATTTAACAGACCTTATACTTGGTTGATAACAGTAGAGCAGAGAGAAAAATAATTAAAAAAAATAGTTTGAGATTTAGTTTGAGGCAGGTGTAGTAAAGGGAAGAAAGTCATGGATGAGTCTGCATCTCTAATTTATTTCTCTTTACCTTGAATTTGATCTTCAAGCAAAACTGAATTCTTTCTAATTCCCTTCAAACACCTTGTGGTTATCCACGGGTGTGACCCCTAGTCACCCATCCATCACCTCTTCCAGCTTTTGTCTTTGGTCACCATTACTTTTTCCCTTAGGTGGGGCTAAGTTCTTTTACCTCTTCCCAACACCCAGCACCTGTGCATTTACTTGTTATTTAGTTTCTAGATATTTGGGTTTTTTTCTAGGCATCTTTCTGATTTTTAATTCCATTGTGCTTAGAGAACATACTTGGTATGACTTTCTTTGTAAAGTATTTTTAGAGATTTTTTTTTTAAACCTTGAAGTATTGTCTAGGTGAATACTCAAGTGTGCTAGGAAAGAAGGTGCATTCCGGTGTTGGGTGGAATGTTCCATGAATGCCATTTAGTTCGAGTTCATTTTGGTGGTGTTAGGTCTTTTGTATCCTTGCAGATTTTTCCATACACTTGTTCTATTGATTACTGAGAGAGAAGCATTGAGGTCTGTAACTTGTGTTGGATTTGCCACTTTCTCCTTGGAGTTCAAATCAGTCTTCATATATTTTGAAGTTCTGTTTAAGAGCGCAGTTTTATAAGTTTGTTAGAGAAAATGGAAGTGAAAGAAAACAAAAGGAGATAAGAGTCTCCTGGGTGGGGAGGGCTGCCTGGATGCTGTTTTTAAGTGCATAAACATTTAGGAAGGATTATTTTCTCTATGGATTATTTGACCTCTTTGTCATTATATCTTCATTTGTTAAGATATAAACTGAAATGGACTGTTAACTTTCTGTTTCCTCCATTAGAACCTTCTCTGGGAATCTACTTAGTACCTGGAGTCAGTCTCTAGCCTGTAAGCAGCAGTATGGTTAATTGTTAAGCTGTGTGCATGCATCAAAGAAAGTCTTTTCACCCTTACTTCTGCACTGTCCATAGGGCAGCCACTAGCCATGTGTGGCTATTAAAATCTAAAATAAGTTTAAGGGAGGTTCAAAGTGCAGATCTTCAGAGTGGTACTGGTTACTTTTCAAGTGCCGGCCAGTCCAGCGGTGAGTGCTGCACCACACAGACCTTTGCGTCATAGCGTTTATTTATTTTCCCTTCCTGGGACCCAGGTCTCAAAGCTGGGTGCTTGGGCTTTGCATGCCCATTGGGTCATTTTATAGCATCATGAGGACTTCTCTCAGAGGTCTGCTTCTGCAAGACTGAGGATCTACCCAGCCCCTCTCTTCCTCACACACGGGGCCTAGCAGCTTGGCCCTGGCCCTTCTTTGTTAAGACTGTTGACCCAGCAGTCTCCTATGCTTGCATATATGAGGTTATTGAATTTTCTTACTAAGACTTGGAATCATCTGAGTTGACTGTACATCGTTTTTTTATTTTTCTCATAATTGTGAGAAGAGACAGTTAGTTAACAAACACTTCGAAAATCTGCCACTGTCTTGATCATATTAAGCTAAGAATCAGATGTAGGGTGGAAGGAAAGGAAGAATTAAAATTCAGGGACTTTTGGTTGAGAAATTTAATTTGATAATTTAGAAAATTCTTATGTTGTAGAAGTTTAAAAGTTGGTATGTGAACTGAATTGTGAGACACTGGTATGTCCCATTGTGTCAGAAATCTTACCAAGTTATTTAGTAATAATTTTCAAGGAAAAAGATGTTGCTTTATTTGAGTGAAATTCTTTTGTTACTTAAGTGATGTTAGGTTGCAGCTCTGGAAACTTGCTCAGAAAGTCAGTGCTTGGACTCCTTAGCTCATGGAGTTTCTCGAATTCACACACTGGGGAGACAGTATGGCCGAGTAATTCATACAGAATGGCAGGAGGTGTCATTTCTATATTTTATTGTTAGGACTTCCTGCTTGATTTCAGTATGCTGGCACTGCCTCCTTGAGATCTGTCTGTTTATAGTATGTTCTATTTATGGAACTGAAGAAGTATTTCAGAAATGCTTATATTAATCTTGTGTGGAATTTCTTATGTCCTTTTTCCTTCTAATGCTTGGACATCTATATCAGACTTGTCTAAGGAAATAGCTCAACATTTAAAAGACAAATTTTTAAAGGAAAGGTACAGGCAGGAATCTTCATTCCTACAAGTAGGCAGGCAGGCAGAAAGAGAGAGGGGGAGAAAATACTTTTATTTTATTTCTTTAGTTGTTCACACAGGGTTGTTGCCTTCTAGAACGAGGACTCAAACCCAGGGCTGTGTGACTTTGGAGGAGATTGACCTGACTGCTACTCCCCTGGGGCGCACCTGAAATAGTTAATAAAAATTAGCCCCTCCTGTCAGGGCAGTTTCCTCTGTTTTTGTAGACATCAAAATTATTTCATATACTCCTTGAAGCCTTATTCATTAAATTACCCCTTTCTCCCACTTACAGTATTCTTCTTTCAAAGTATTACGAAAATAATAAAAAGTTAAAAAAGTTTCAGATACCTGTTTGAACTTTGGTCTGAATTATCTAGATGAGATGCCTTAGATTTTAATCCTCTGTACACTTGGAAGATGCCTTTTTCCAGATATATTAATTAGCCTACATGACTTGCGCTGAGACTGCTGCCCTCAATGTGCTGGAGACGCATGGTCGGTCATTGAGACCCGTGTCCCCTAGCTCTTGGGAGCTGGATTGAGTTGCAGTTAATAGATTGAAACAAATTGTACTCCCATCGCCTATTTATTTTTAAACCTTCCCTAATATGTGTTTATGTCTCTAAAAATGTGTATATTTATTTATTTTAACCAAGATATAGTTGATATATAACATTGTGTTAATTTTAGGTGTAAAACATAAGGATTTGATATATTTGCATACTGAGAAGAGACTAACATAATAATTTAGTTAAAATCCATCATACATAGTTAGAAATATACATATTTTCTTGTGATAAGAGCTTTCAATTCCATTAGTGACTTTCTAATATATAATAGTTATTTTATTAACTGTAGTGATTGTGCTGTACATTCCATCCCCAGACTCATGTGGTTTTTAAATTAACTTTTCTAGGTGCACCCTGGTGGTCTAGCAGTTTAGTTCACCAGACATAGTCCACATGCATCCCGTGGTCCCCAGTTCAAGACCTGGGGCAGCAATGTGGGAGGAGGTCCGCTAGTGAAAAAGAGCACAAGCTTAGGAGACGCGTGGACTTGCTTATGTCTAAGTTATAACTCTCAGTCATACCGGCCGTGTAACTTAGGAGAAGTCATTCAGCCTTTTATTTGCATCCATATGCATCTTTAAAAGGAAATAATAATAGTACCTTCATAAAGTTGGTCTGAAGACAAACTGAGGTAATTCATTAAAATGTGCTTTAGCGCAGTGCGTCTTGGTAGCGGTGAGTGAAAGCTGTGCTGGTCTTCATGCTCTTACTGTCATGAAGGGCGCAGTGGAGGCAAACGGGGTCCTTACTGAGCAAGCACAGCTTTGTGAGTGATGACTGAAAACTAGGTCGAAACACTAATCCAGCTCCAACGGGGAATCCTTTTACTTTTGACAGATCAGTCTCATAATTTCTAAATATGACTAGTAAATGCATCACAGATGAGTAGTTTTGTTGTGCCATTCGTGGTTCAAGTGTGTGTAATAACAGAGTAAGCAATTAGATTTTATTAGATCTAGAGTGTAAGCTTCTGTTGGAAATGAACTTCCCTTACCCCTTAGACCAACATGAGTTGTCAGGCTTTCTCTCAGATACCATTAGATAGAGAGTAACATACCTCGTTTTTCCTCTAGAACACGTTATATGATCGAGAAGTCTGAAGACACTAATATTCCTTTTAGAATTAATATGATGAAAATTTATGGGTCAAACTGAAAAATACAGTGGCATCTGGGTTTTAATCTTGGCATGACTTCCCATTGGGCCTCCTCCCCCCTTGGCAAGTAGTTTTACTTACGGGTGTCATTAGTTGAACAAATGTTTGTAAGTTACTACAGTAACTGAGACATGTTTGTGCTCTAAAGACACAAACGAATGAACTGAGGGGACCGGAGTCGTGACGTGTGTAGTATCAGTGCGCTCACGCTCTAATGGAAAGCTGTACAAAGTGTCAGAGACGCACGTGTCCGGAGTCAGGAGAAGACAGAAGAGGCGATATTTGATCAGGGCTTTGAAAACGGTCTAGGATTTCTCACAACTTCAACAAATGAAGACATTATCTGTTTAAAATGAGTAGTCAAGTTTGTTTTTTTAATAGAAATGCAAAATTAACAAAACATATACAGATTGTGCCCAGGCATATAGAACAGGACCCTGAGCAGCATTTAGGACTTGCTGAGTACTGTTGGCCAGCTCTCCCACAGAGCTTAGAGAAGAGAGCACCCTGTAGGTCCTCCTGTCTGTCATGGAATACGCGGTGGTCATTTTAATAGAGAGAACATACACACACACTTACTCTTCTACCAAGGTAATGGGTCAGAATCCTTGTTATTCATCAAGAAATTCTCTTCCTTAACCAAGGAATTTCATCAAAAAATTCCTGCTCTTTGATCCCCCAACTCCCCCAGCTCATGCAGATCACTTTTCTTCTTAGCATTTCTCTGTAGGTTTATTAATGCCTTTGATTAGGTTGCAGCTTCCTTTCACATCATTTCTATTCTAATCATACATTCTGAGGCAGCCCCTTAGTATTGCTGCTTGAGTTTCCAAAAGAGCCTACTTTCTACCTGGTGGGGGAATATTCAATTTCTGCAAAATAGTGGTTTTCAAACTTGACTGCACATCGGGATTATTTGGGGATAAAGATAAAAATACAGATTACTGAGCTCCACCTAGGTTTCTGTAAATTTGGGTTGCATTTTGAAACCTTAAACAGCTTACCATTTGATTTTGCTGCACCTCCATTTTTTAGGAAGAATTGTTTCAAGGCAGCTTCTCAAACTTAGATGTTGAATCACCCAAAGATTTGAGAAACTGCATATCTTAATTTTAGAGGCCTTAGACTGAATTTCTCTCAAATATCATAGATGGTGCTAGTCACTTTTTGAATAGCAATATTTGAAGACAACTTCTGAAATTAGTGAATGTCATCTGATGTCTGTTAGTTTCATCTGGATGGTAAAAGTCTTAACTTTCAGACACACCTTGGTGGCTCAGGTGTTAAGCCCATGTCTGGGAAGCAGTCCACATAAAGCCTAAGGACCCAGGTTTGCAGCCCCGGACTAGGAGAACAATTAAAATGAACAGCTAACTAAAAAAAAATTGCTTCTTCCTCCTCTCTCTTCCTTTCTGTCTGCTGCTTGCCTGCCTTCATTACTGCTTGCCTTCTATCCTCTTTAAAAAAAAGTGTAATAGTGGTTCTCAAAGTGTGGTCTTCAGATCCATACAATTAACATCACCTGGGAACTGTGAAAAATTCACATTTGAGACAGTCAGAAGCTGTTTTAATTGGAATCAGCTCCCTAGGTGGTCCTGATGCACAGGACCATTGTTGTAAGACTTCTTACTCCAGTTCTTTATTTACTTACAGAGTGAGAAGGAAAAATACATTTCTAACATCAAAAAATAATGTAAAGACATTATTTTCTTGTGTGATTATAATAGCACTTCAAAACTACTAATTATTTCAATAAATATTTATTTAAAGTACCTTACTATTAGTCACAGCAAGAAACATAGACAAAGCTCCTGCCTTCAACAGATTATATTCTAGTGGTGATAACAACTACTTCATACATATAATGATCTATAAACAGTAGGTGAAATTGCTTTGCATTTTTATTTGCTTATCCTTTTGTAGTGATTTTTGTTTGTTGCTTTCATTGTGTTTTTTTTTAAAGATTGATTCACGCTGACATACATAGCCCTAAATGACTCAAGACTGCCCTGTAGAATTCTGTCAAATGAATGTTCCACAATTTAACCACATTCCTGTGTTGATGAACATTTTGGTTGTTTCCAGCTTGATTGATTGCTTTTTATTTTTAAAATATTTTTTAATTGTAGTAACTTTTTCTACACGGTAGAATAACCTCATATATATATAGGTTCCCCATTCCTCAGATATATGTCAGCACATGCCCTCCACCAAATCACCAAATGTTCTTCACCATTGTCCAGTGGGCTCTGCCACTTGCCACCTACACCCCACTCCACCCATTCCCTATTGAACCTCAGTTCTGTTGCTAATATCCAAGGATTAGTTTTGTTTCATCTGCTTCTTTGTTTTTTCTATTCACATTTCACCTATGAATGAGATCATCAGGTCATCTATCTTCTTTTGACTTATTTCATTTAGCATAATCCCCTCTAGATCCATCCATGTTGATCAAATGACAGAGTTTCATCTCTCCTAAGGGCTGTGTAATATTCCATTGTATATATGGACCATATCTTCTCTATCCATTCATCTGAAGTTTTGCACATAGGTAATTTCCAGTTCTTAGTTATTGTGAATAGAGCTGCAATAAACATGTGGGTGCATAAATCTCTTTGAATGAGTGTTTTTGCGTCTCTTGTGACTGTTTGCTTTTATAAAAATACTGAGTGTTCTGCATATAGAAAACTTCTCTAGAAAAATGCATTTCAAACAGAGTGGCCACCAGCATGTTTTAAATGTGGAAAGAGAATAGAAGATACTAGAATAGAATAATGGATGAGACACTAGTATAAAACATTTAAAAAAAGTAGTGTTTTGTAAAACTCTTGTTTGGGGCTAAGTGTGTACTGGACTGAGATGTAAAATGCATTTCCTACTTTGAGTCATGGGCAAAAAATTTTCAGGTTGATCTCAGGGTTATATGCACAACCTCAACCTATTGCTGAATTGCTCTCCAAAATTATAGTAAGAGTTTATGGTCTTACTAGTGGTACACTGGTGTGTCTACTGTTCTACGTTCTTCCCAGTAGTTTGCTTGCTTGGGCTTACAACATCTGTGTACTGATGAGTATGAAATGTCTCTTACTGTGGTTTTTACTTTACCTTTTCCTAATAACAAATAAGGTGGTTTTGGCTTTTTTTAAAATAGAGGAAAAATTATATAATTTATCTGCTAAATGTTGAAAATGGTAATGAACATAATACTTAATGGTATATTGTAAATATACTTCCATGAGCAATGGAAATAACTTGACTTGCTAATATTAGTGATTGACAGCTAACAGGCTTTTTGGTTTAATTTTGTGAGTTTTCTCTTTATACAGTATAATCTGCTTAATTCTGTAATCAGAATCTTTGAATTTGGCATAATAACCTTATGTTTGTATTCATACAAGACCATCAGTAGCCATTATTAGCAGCAACCTTTTATTGATTTGCATATTTATACTTTTATGTTTGTGAGATACCACCCATTAAAATGTTATAATAAAATACATATATTAATAAGAAAAAATAATTATTCTTCTTTTCTTGTCCCATTATTCTCCCCAGAAGCAACTACATTAAAAAGATTCTGATATGACCCTTTTTTTGTTCTTTCGTTTTCTATTTTCTTTACTCAGATGGCATTCATTGTTCTGTAGCTGGCATTTCCCTTCACTTAATAATGCATCTTCAAGATTTTTCATTTTAGCACATGTGAATTTTATTATATTCTTTTCATCTGCTAGATTGAATTTTATTGTCTAGTTATATCATTTAACTATTTTTATGTTTAAAGAAAAGGTGCAGGCAGGAATGAAGGTGAGTAGGCAAGCAGACAGGAAGAGAAAGGAAGAAGAAATATTTTAATTTTAATTTATTCGCTCGTCATGGTTTCCCCCCAGGTCCAAGATGTAAACTTGGGTCCTTGGGCTGTATGTGGACTTGCCTTGGTTGGAGGCAGCAGACCTAACTGCTGTTCCACCAGAGTGTGTCCCCACCCCCCTTTTTTTTTTTTTAAATCATGGTTACCTATAAACAACTTCATCCCTCCAGGCAATTGAGAGCGGATCATAATTTAAATTTTTTTTTTATTTCTGTTTTGGAATCTAATGGGAAAACTTTGATGTTAGATTTTCTATAGACTTAAAAATTAGAGCTAAATCATTGCTCTTTGACATTATTTTAAGTCAGCAATTACTATTACTAGCGCAATAGAAGTATGTATAGCTATTTTTTGCGATGAGTCCAGATAGAAAAAACTGGAGAGGGCTTAGTTTGTATAGATGGTATGATGCATCGATTTGTGATTAAATTGCTTTTTTATTAACAGGTAGGCGAAAACCAAGAGTACATCGACCTCGTTCTCCAATACTGGAAGAGAAAGACATCCCGCCTCTTGAATTTCCCAAGTCCTCTGAGGACTTAATGGTGCCTAACGAGCATATAATGAATGTTATTGCCATTTACGAGGTCCTGCGGAACTTTGGCACGGTTTTAAGGCTGTCTCCTTTTCGCTTCGAGGACTTCTGTGCGGCGCTGGTGAGCCAAGAGCAGTGCACACTCATGGCCGAGATGCACGTCGTGCTGCTGAAAGCGGTTCTGCGGGAAGAAGACACGTCCAACACCACCTTTGGACCTGCGGACCTGAAAGACAGCGTCAACTCCACGCTGCATTTCATCGATGGCATGACGTGGCCGGAGGTGCTCCGGGTGTACTGCGAGAGTGACAAGGAGTACCACCACGTTCTCCCTTTCCAGGAGGCGGAGGACTACCCTTACGGCCCAGTGGAGAACAAAATCAAAGTTCTGCAGTTCTTAGTGGATCAGTTTCTCACCACAAATATTGCTCGTGAGGAACTGATGTCTGAAGGGGTGATCCAGTATGACGACCATTGTCGGGTTTGTCACAAACTTGGGGATTTGCTCTGCTGCGAGACTTGTTCAGCGGTGTACCACTTGGAATGCGTGAAGCCGCCTCTCGAGGAGGTGCCAGAGGATGAGTGGCAGTGTGAAGTCTGTGTAGCACATAAGGTGCCTGGTGTGACTGACTGTGTTGCTGAAATCCAAAAAAACAAACCATATATTCGACACGAACCTATTGGATATGACAGAAGTCGAAGGAAATACTGGTTTTTGAACCGAAGACTCATAATGTAAGTAAACCTGGCCTTAATTTTTGTATGCATTTAAAATTCAGTCAGTTTCCTTCATGCTGATGTCATACTAACCTTTATGGTTGACTAATGTGTTGTAGTTGCATAATCTCTAACTTAAAGGCCATGTGCATTTAAATTTACAGTTTTTAAAATTGTAGAGAAAGAAGAATAAATGTTCAAAGGCAAGATCTACACCTGTATTCATGCACATTAGCAGAATGCACCGTCAGCCCTTCCCCAAGTATAGTCCTTAAAGTGCGCCCTGAGATGGTCTCCACCCAAGCTTTGCTGTTAGTTTTCTCGCTTCTCTGTTTGTTTGTTTGTGCGTAGAATGGAACAGCAAGAACAAACTAAGGAAAGATTAGTTCTGCCATTAGCTTTGCAGTCTCTTAAGAGGAGCTCAGTACTCAGGATCACAGTTGGCTTCTGTTTTCCTGATGGTTTACAAGAGGCATTTCTGGACAGGGCGGTGGGAAAGGCAGGAGGAAGTACGGGAAAGCAGAGTTGTAATGGGGCCTTGGTTTTGGACATCCTGTAGAAATATGGGCAGAGGGAGTGGGCTCCTTTGTATTTTTAGCTTCTGAAGCCTTCTTCCAGCTCTTGGAATGAGGTCATCAGAAAATCTGTGATGGGCCATCAGAGGGTGTGGAGAGGAGAGCAGGAACGTCATCAGAATGCGGTCAAGCCAAGGAGAGGAACTATGTCAGCCAGGCTCACTGGTACTTTATAAAGGTGATATAGAGTAAGCAGAGGTCTTCAGAATTTTGTCTTATTGTAATATTGCTGTTGAAAAATCTGAATCATTCTGAGTTGTGATTCTTTGTATATTATTGGTTTGACTTATCTGGAAGCATATAGACTCTACTATCTCCAGTGTCTGCAGTTTTATAGTGCTGGGCCCTTTTGTGGGTGTTTTTACCCATTGGGTACTTAGTGGGCACTCCGAGAACTTCTCTTGAGGACTTCCTCCTCTCCTTTTCCCTCTCGTTTTTATCTTGTTCTTTTTTTTTTATTGAATGTTGGACTGTTTTGATCTTCTAACTTTTTTAAATCTTTTTTTCTCTTTTGCTATTTTTCTTCATGTGTGTTGTGTATGTGTGCATGTGCGTGTGTGTTTCAATTTTAGGTCTTCTAGCACTACAGTTTGCTTTTTCTATCCTACTATTATTTTTGCTTTCTAAAACTCTTCTGGTCTTAGAATATTCCTTTTCTTTAAAAAAAAAATCCTGTTTTGTTTCATGGATATAATATTTTCTTGCCTTTCGGAGGATTTTAATAATTTCGTGGGTTTTTACCCACCTCTGTGCATAGTCTGTTTCTACTAAGTTCCTTTGTCCTGATGTTTCTTTTGAAATATTTCTCCTATATTCAGATGTCTTAATCATTGATAATCTTCTGTTTCTTTTCTTTTTTAAAAAAGGAAAGGTATAGGCAGAAATGAAGGTGAGCAAGAAGGCAGGCAGAGAGATGAGGAAGAAGCATTTCACTCATTTTATTAAGTTGCTCATCTTGGTTATCACCCCCGACCCCCAAGCTCTCCATCTCCTGCCCCAGGTCGAAAACCCAGGTCCTTGGGATATATGTGTACTATGCCAGCTGAAGGCAGCAGACTTATCTGCTAGGCCAGCACTGATTTTCTTAATCTGTTTTATTGGGAGTTTGTGATTTCACTATCTTTAGGTCCTTCCTTTTGAGCTGATCAGGTGGCCCAGAGGGGCGTTTCCCAGTGTCCTACTGGGAACATTAGTGAGTGAAGTGGGCTGTGTTGACCGTGTGAACAGCATTTGCTGTGTGTATAGCCACACAGTGCCTTGATTTTTGTACAGGTACCTGTGTTCTGCACAGTCTGGAGTCCTTGGATTAAGAGAAGCTTAGGAAAACTGCCTTAGAGACTAACTTCAGTGGCAGGAAGAGGTAGATGGGCTAGGGTTCAAGCAGTCTCTGCTGTAGATACTCAGCCTCTCCTCATTCTCAGCTCTCAGTCCTTTCGAGGATTGTGATGGTGTTTCTCAGCTTTTCCCTTTCACTTTGGGATTGGGCTCCTTGACTCTGCTAGGGCACTTATCACTCGTGCAGCTGCTTTTCTGCTTTCAGATGTTTATTTCTCCAATTTTTCCTATTCTTGTGAGCTTACGTCCTTAAAAATAGTACCTTTGCATAGCTTTTTTTTTTTTTTCTCTCCCAAAGAGAGGAAGGGGAGGAGGAAGAAGTGTTTAAGGGAGGGAGCAAGGAACAAAGAGGAGGAGGAGAAGAGAAGAAAGCATTTTTGTTTAGTTGTTTATTTGGGTTTTTCACCCTGAACCCACAGCTCAAACTGAGGTCCTTGGGCCTTACATGGTTCACATGCGAGCATCTCAGTGCTGAGCCATGCCCCCTCTTACTGTACTTTTGTAGGGTCTTTTAAGGACTGGTGCAGGCGGGAATGAAGGGCAAGTAGGCAGGCAGGCAGGAAGAGAGAGGAGGGAGAAGCACTTTGTTTTTATTTAGTTGTTCATCTCAGTTGTGTCCCTGGCCCCAGGTTGTAAACCCAGGACCTTCAGATTAGATGTATGTAGCCTGCGCTCACTGGAGACAGTGGACGTAACTGCTGTGCCACCAGGTCTTAGTGTAGTGTTGGAGTTTCCGGTAGGAGCAAAATGAGATGTTTGTATCACCTTAATCCAGAAACTGATGTGAAAAATAGTCTACAAAATATTAAAATGTCTATTTTGTGTCTTTTGGTTTGATCCAGTTATTTTTTCAAATTTGTGTAATGTTTTTCTTGTTCATATATATCTGGTCATGGAGTTTATTATAACATCTCTTCAGCATCTTGCTGCGGAGGCGGTAAACATGGAAACTTACTGGCGAGATCATTACCGATACTGAGAACTATCCGTATTTTGGGTTGAAGTTTAATGCTGTGTTTCATTCTCAGTGAAAGCTCACTGGCTGTGCCTGTCAGGAGGCCTGGCGCTGGTACTCTGCAGACATGCAGCAGTTCTGGGTCCTGTGCCCGTGGCCCTAAGTGCCCTCCCGAAAGGACTCGCGGTCACCAGAATCGCTGTGAACAAATTAGGAAATAAGTGAAGTTATTCCATGCTCTTATTCTCCCATTGCTGTACTTCTCTTCCCTGCCCGTCCTTTCTTGCCGCCTTGGGATGTCCGTTCTCACTGTCTCTCGCGGCCTTCCCTGTGCTGCCTTTGGCCAGAGAGACGCCAAAGGAACTTTGTCCCCATGTTGCCAAGGTCTCGTTATCTGTAAGGATTATTACACAGCAATCAGTGTTCTAGGCCTTGGTTTTCAGGACCTGTAGGTTGAACTTCTTGATGCTGAGTTAGTGCTAACAATAGCAACAGCGATATTTATTGAGCACTTATCTGCCTCACAGTATTCTAAGCATTTTATATACATTTTTTCATTAATCCTCCTGACAACCCAGTAATGTTAGTACCGTGCCTGCATTTTCTAGATGAAGAATTTAAACTCAGAGGTTAAATAACTTGCTCTAGGACTTACCTAAGACTTTATGATTGTCAGGAATTTTGAACCTGCTTATAAAAATATTTTTAATAACTAATTTTATATTTTAGTTTCTCAACTATCATCTTAAGAAATTGGGAATTTCCATTATTTTAGCTGTTAAAATCAGTGCTTATAACTGGAGGAGAAAGCGTATAATGCTTTTTGCTCTACCTGTCCTGGATATTTCTGAAGTCTTAAGAAATTTGATGTAGAGTCATCTTTCAGGAAGCATGAAGTAGTTGCACCATGATGACTCAGGTGTTAATGTCTGTGCCTGGGGGGTGTTGTCCACGCAAAGTCCAGGGACCCAGGTTCACAACCCCTGGGGCCCACGGGAGAGGAGGACACCACCAAAATGGACAAATAAATAATGCTTCTATCTCCTCCCTCTTCCTTCCTGCCTGCCTACTTGCCTTCATTCCTGCCTGCCTTCATTCCTCTTAAAAAAAAAAAAAAAAAGTAAAATAAGTGGTCTTTCAAAAAGTTCTGCTTCCTAATAAATCAGTATCAGTATATAAAACAACACTTGGCATGACCTGATGGAGCAGCAGTTAGGTCAGTCACCTCCAAGGGCACAGACCACGTACCCCTGGGCTCGAGTCCTGGGTGCAGGGGGGAAACAACCAGTGTGAACAACTGAAATGGAAATTAAACAAAATGCTTCTTCCTTCTCTCTTCCTGCCTGTCTGCTTACACACCTTCATCCCTGCCTGCACCTTTCCTTTTAAATAAAATAAATAAATAAATAAGTGAATAAATAAATAAATAGAAAAAAGTAAACACTCAAGCAAGAGACATCTTTTGATGTGGTGCAGACCTTTGAAATTACATTAGTCAAAGGACTTAAGTTGCTTTTGAAGCTTCTGTAGATGGATTTGTGATACATTATTGATGAAATGAAATATCTACTTTTGTAATTTGAATAGTAAAATTCTTATTTTGGAGGGAAGGGTTCAGAAATCTGTTTAACAGTACGGAAAAGAGTTTACATGAAATACACATATAATTTCCGAAGAAGAGGCTTATCATTTTATCTTCATGTCACTGAAACATGTATTCTCCATGTCATTCATATACTGGAATGAGACTACTTTAGGAAATGAGCAAACTGACAGGATAATCTGCCTAGGCAGACTGAAATTACTCCTGTAATGCGGAGGTCTGCTCTTACTGCCTTTCCCAGCCCTCTCGGTGGGCGTCCCCTTTGCTCTGCTTCTCTTCCTGTGTCAGCTTCTGGCTCTGGAGGCTGAAATCAGAGTGCCATAGGGTTGGAGAGGACCTCTTCCAGGTGGCAAACTTCACTTCATGTCCTCCTGTGATGGCAGGGGTAAAATTCCTTATTAAAGGTACACATTTGGCAACAAAACTGTTTAAATTTATTTGCTTTCAAAGTTTCAGTCATAGTCTCTCATATTGCATTTCTTAATTTTGACTATTTTCTGTCTCGAATTAAGTGTGAAACTTTGAATATCATTGTCATTGATAAGTAAGTGTTCCTTGTCAATAATTTGAGTAAAGCTGAAAGATTTTACGTTTTATAAAAGTTAAGCAATTTCAGTTTAAGTGCCCCCTGGTGGTAGATTGTAAATGGAGTCTTGGTTAAAGTTTTAAAGCCATGTCAATTTCTTTGTTGACAGAATGTGGAGTTTTGGTATATGCCTTCTCTGGAAGCCGAGAAACTCAGATGATGCATCAGTGTCTCAGTGTGCATAAAGGGGGCATGCCTAAAACAATGTCTGGGCAGTACAGTATACAGTTTTAAATTGTAATGCTAGTAGTTTATAGAAATCATTTTTCCAGTATTGCTTTTATTTGTTTCCTATTTAAAATGTCATCTATAGAGGTTAGTGGAACATGTAATGTTTTTACACATTAGTTTATACTCTGCCTTGAGGAACCAAGACATGTCTCAAACAGCTTACACATCAACATATTTTTCTTTAAAAAAATTATTGAAGAAACATTTGTTTTTAACATATAAGTTAGAGGTCAGCTTTAACCAGGTAGAGAAGAGGATCAATCTTTCTTAAACATTGCCTTTAAAAGTTTTAAAGAAAGGTGCAGGCAGGAATGAAGGTGAGTAGGCAGGTAGGTGGGAAGAGAGAGGAGGAAGAAGCTCTTTATTTATTTTATTTAGTTGCTCTGTCCCTGCCCAGGGGACATGAATCCCGGTTCTGAGGATATATGTGACCTGTGCTAGCCAGAGGTAGAAGACCAAACTGTTTCTCCACCAGGGCGTGCCTGCCCTGTACTGATTTTTATACTTTTAATGATCCCTTCAATATTGAATTTATTTCTCTCCACCATCCCTACCATGATAAAAGCCAACATCATTTGCATTAGACTAGTTTAGTAACCTCCCAACTAGTCTTATGTATAAATTAAAAAAAAAATTTAATAGTAATAATCATTTATATTTATTGGTCACTATGATGTATCTAGGTACTGCCTTTAATTCTTAGTGACCTGGAGACGGGTACTGTTATCCCTATTTTGCTAATAGTGAAGAAAATTGTTACATAAAATCCAGGTGTTCTGTACTTGAAGTTAATATACTATGTATCGGTTATATCTCAGTTAAAACAAAAAATACTAACGAGATTGTATCTTATCCACACTCGCATAAGCTACTAGCTGTCTTATTTTTCTGTTTTTCCCCCAACCCCCAGGTCTGGAATCCAGGTCCTCAGGCTTAACATAGTTGGCTTGGTTGCTCAGTGACTCACCCACAAGGGTGCGCCGTCTACTAGCCCATTTCAAACAGACTCTCAGAGCTGAGTTCTCTTGGCTCTAGGAATTTGCCTTTAAGTAGACAGGGAACTTAGACCTTGCACATTGCTCTGAATTTCTTTTGCATGAGAAAAGAAATATCATTACACAAGTTTCTCTCCCTTTAGTCTTACAGACTAAATTGCCTGTGTTTTTAGTTGGAAGTTTATATCTCTGTCCCCAGTGAGGGGAACCTTCTGAGAGATTTAAGTAGGAACAAAGAAAACCTGCTCCGCTTTTCTCCACTTCAAGCTTTTTTTTTTTTTTTTTTTGAAGGAAAAGTGCAAGGCAGGAATGGAATTGAGGAGGCATGAGGAGGAAGAGAAGAGGAAGAAACAATTTATTTTCATTTAGTTCATCTTAACTGTTCCCTCCCGCCCCCAGATATGAACCCAAGTCCTTAGGATGTATGTTGGGAGGAGGTAGACCAAACCACTACTCCCTCAGGGCACTCCTATCCCCCTGCCCCCTGTTTTCATTTTCCCTTTTCCTTCCTCAGTGCTAGGTCTCAAACCTAGCTCCCCAGGTTTTACATGGTCTGTACCTTAGATGCTGAGCCACAGGCTTGTGCCCAATTCAAGCTTTGGTTGTCTAGAAAAAGAGAGACAAGACATTATTTGTTAAAATGACTCCTGCAAGAACCAGAATTCATTTTCAAATAAATGAAAAGTGATGTGATTTTGAACAAGACTTGATGGGCTCTCTTGTGAGTAAATATATTGAGCTTCAGTGCACAGCTTTGTTTTATATCCCACCCACCCCCCGCCCCTCCCTACTGGTTATGGGTCTTGAATCCTGGGTTCATGTCTTCTATAACCTTCCCCTTAGCCACCTGAGCCACAGGAAGGGCTGGGTGTTTTCATATTTTAACTTCACTGGTTAGATGGCATTGTCAGTTGAGTGCCATTATGTCTAACATAGAAGGTGTTTTTTGTACTTTTTTTTTAAAATAGAGAAGAAGATACAGAAAATGAAAATGAAAAGAAAATTTGGTACTACAGCACAAAGGTCCAGCTTGCAGAATTAATGGACTGTCTAGACAAAGATTACTGGGAAGCAGAACTCTGCAAAATTTTGGAGGAAATGCGTGAAGAAATCCACCGGCACATGGACATCACTGAAGACCTGACTAATAAGGCTCGGGGCAGTAATAAATCCTTTCTGGCGGCAGCTAACGGTGAGGGGGCATGTTCTCATAATTCTGTTTTACCTTTTGTTAAATTTGAGATAAACTCTTGTTATGAAACCACTAGAGAATTTGAAAATACATTAAAAGCTTCAAGTATGTGTATTCTATTTTCACTTTTTGTGTTTTATTTTCCTAGGAAAATCTTGTCCATCCTGGCATAATTTAGGGATGCTACGAATTTCAACATTTTGTATTTTTCCTTCATTGTTGCCAATATTCCTCTCAAATTGTTTGTTTCTTTAATTCAAATGTCCTGTTGAACCTTTTGGGATTCCTATTTTTAATTATGAGAAATAATATTCTTGCAAAACTTGTACCTTGCTTTTTATTTTAAATAAAACTTTTGTTTTGCAGTAGGTTGGAAGTACAGAGAGGTTGCCATGATAACACAGGGTTCCATATACCCTGCACTGGGTTCCCGCTTATAGACATGTTACATCAGTGTGGTGCATTTGTCATCACTGGTGAACCAGTGCTAAACAGTATTTGACAGAATACTCTCAGTGTGGATTTGTCTAGTGTGCTCATAGTTAGCCTGGGGGACGGGCCCCAGCAAAGTGAAGTGCCATCACATCATCGTGCTGCAAGGTGACCTGTCACTGTGACGCTTCCCGTGGCCACCTGGTTGCAGGACTGTCTGTCTGGTTTCTTCACTGTGAAATTAGTCCCCTCACCTATATTGTACTTTTTGAAAGAAACTCAGATTCTCAGTTCACACTTACTGGATGGGGAGTTATATTTCACTTCTTTGAGGGGCAATTATCTACATAAATTATTTGGGATTTTTCTGCACAGATTTGTGTAGCCTCCATTTATTTATTCAGTTTATATCATGGGGTTTATATGTATACATCACTTACAGATGTTTATTTTATACTTTGGGTTATAATTTAGTGCCACCATACTTATTTTGTTGCTCAGCTTTTTGCTTTTCAAAAGATTATAAATAAAGAGATATGATATTTAAAAATTTTTTAAATAGTGCAAAAGGGAATGCAGTGAAAGCGAATCTCATAATCTCCAGTTTTACTATCCTTTTTCCAGAGAAACCATTAATGCCATGAAAAATAATCTTGGCAGATATACTCTACATGTTTAGTACGTATCACCTGTGTTTTCCCAAGAATACTTTTTAATCTTAGGATGATTAAGTAGAATTCTGAAAGTATGTTTTAACTGCCTGGTTTGCTCTTCTCAATATATTACCTGCTTATGCATGTAATTCTATTCATTTTCCCCATTTTCCATTTACTGGAAAATTTCCCCATTCTCCACTTGCTTAAAATAGAATGTTTGTATTCAATAAATATATTTAGTTCAACTGTATCCAGGCTTGTTGTCACAGACCATGCATCATTATTCTATTCATGCATATTTTTTGAGAATGATAGTCATGCTGTCATAGATAAATGTTCTTGCACATAAATGTATTTTGTCTTTAAAAACAACCAGATTATTAATATCTGTTAGTTGGAAGTGTTTTTCATTAGCTATGTTTAGAAAAATATGTGATTTTTTTTTTTTTTCATCATTGAGTTTCAGTCAGAATTATTCAAGGAAGTCAATACTTTTCTCTCCTTCCCTGCCATACTGTAGGTCAAATAATATTAAGTTTTGTTAATTTCAGTTGGGTTACTTATCTTAATTTTCATGATCATCACGTTGGAATAGTCAAGTCCTCGTGCACTCCTGGTGGAATAATGGTTAGGTCCACTGCTACTGATTGAGTGGAGGCCACATACTTCTCAAGGAGTAGGGTTCACGCTCCAGGGCCAAGTAGAACACCCAAGATGAGCAAATGAATAAAAAATAAAATAGAATCCTTCTTTCTCCTCTTTCTTCCTGCCTCTCTGCCTCCTTGCCTTCATTCCTGCCTACACCTTTCCTTTAGGGGAAGAAAAAAGCCCAAATCCCATTTTATTCTTACGCATTCTCAGCTTTTGTAGAATAAGAAAGAAACATGTCCATTTCCCCAAAAAGTAATGTGAAGTATGTTGAACTAGAAATGTTTTCTGAACTGAACTTGTCTGTGTACAATATCACATAGAGAGTGTCAGTTAAATAAAGAATAAAATCAAAATAGGAATGGATAGTCAAAATGTTTAGTGGTCTAATGTGGGGGAAATGTAAAAGCACTACAAGTGTCCAATATATAGAGGAATTGATTAATTCCATTTTAGATTATAATGTAATAAAACACTGTTCATTGGCAAATCAATTAAGATTCCATACATAAACAGTCCCTGGGTCATTTAGGTACTTAAATTCTCTTCTAAATAACTATCTGGGTAAATAGACCAGCTTTTGTTCAAATAGATACAGCATGGTGACTATAGTTAATAATACTATATGGTCCATGTTTGATAGATCTTAAAAGTTCTCATCACAAGAAAATAAACTTTTGTAGCTGTGTATGGTGATGGATGTTAATTATTTTGGTGACTTATTTTGGTGATGTGTATCTATTTATCTATAGATATATGAAAGGCACAGGCAGGAGTGAAGGTGAACAGAGGCAAACAGACGAGAGAGGAGGAAGAAGCGTTTTATTTTATTTATTTGTTCATCTTTTGTTACCCTCTGCGAACCCAGGTCCTTGGGATGTATGTGAACTATGCCCAACTGCTCCTCCATAGGGCACACCCTTGATCTTAAAAACGAGGGAAGGAACCCAATTAGTACAGTAGGATTATAGTTGGTTTCCTTCCTATATTTTTCGAAATTCCTACAATGTTATGTTGTGGTGTCATTAGACATATAATGTATTTTAGAAATTAAACCTTTTGTAGTAAGCAGGACTGCAGAGAGCAATTAGGTAGTTAGGGTTAGGTAGTCAAAACTTGTTTGTTGGGAGCATGCCTTTCAACCTGCAGTTGTCTTCTTAATACAGCGTGGAATTCTTATCAATAAGATAAACATCAGCTTAGATTTAATGGTGAAACCTAGACAAAAAGTTACATTTTACTCCCTTCCTTCCTTTCTTTTTTTTTTTTTTTCTGTGGGGGAGAGGGGTTAAGGCACAACCAATATTGTACTAGAGGAGGAAGGATTCCCAAGAACTTAAAATTGATGGGGAAGAGGAGGGAAATTAAAACCTTTTAGTACCTACCATAAGGCCCTGTTTTCAACTAGATGTTTACTAGCCTTTAATCCTGTTGGCACCTCTGTAAGAAGTATATTGGCAATAAATTAGACATTCAGATAGAATTCCCCATTATGACACCAGCCTGCTGCCATTGCCTTTATTTGTTCTTTCTGGGAACCAAAATAAAATGTGTCATTAACTTAAGATTTTATGAGATTGAAAACAATGGGGTTCTGCAATAGCCAAGAAAAATTTGCACTATCCTCACAGTAGTTTCAGAATCACAGTCTGCCCTAGTGACTTGGCATTTTTAACCTCTCAACTAGCAAAAACTCTTTCAAATTTAAATAGCTGTGTGTGTATATAGATAGATACTTTAGGAGAGTTTAGTTCTACTTTTTTGGTAGTCGAAATCTCTTTCCATTTATTCCCTAATATTTTATGAACATTTTCAAATATATAAAAAATTTGAAAGAATTCTTAAGTAAATGCCCATATGCCCATCATCTAGATTCTATAACTTATTATATGTTTGTAACTATAAATATTTTACTCTTTTTACTTTATCATATATATTTATGGTAATTTGCCTTATAAGGCTTAATTGTGCTTGTTTGAAGGAAGTTTATTTTTGGAATACATTTTTCTATAGAGATTTTTTTTCAATGCAGTAGGTGAATTGTTCTATTTGGTTTTGAAATATGCCCTCAAAATAGAATATACATTTATAGAATATGCATATTATAGATCCAGTAAATTTTTTTCTTTCACCCTTTAGAATATTTGAAATATGAACCTTTATAGAAAATCAGATACATGCTTTTCATCTAATTTAGATGTTCTGACTGACTGCAGTTTTTTGAATGTTCTTATTAAATAGTATAAGAGAAGATGGGAGGAATGTATAGCAGTTTGGTCAGGAGAAGCTGACATTTGCAGGTCAGGATGAAGCTTTATTTGCAAGTGAGGAATGATGTGGCTCTAAGAAAAGAAGATAATCGATAATTCGATTTTATTTTTCTACATGAAAAGTTCTTTTAAAAGGGGTGGCTGAGCCGTTTCCATCGATAAAGGTAGTGACCTTGGCAAGGGCAGCGCTTCCTGGGTAACCGGAAAGCAATGTGTATAGACAGATAAAGCTATAGGAAAACAATATAAAAAGCATCCTGGATGAATTGAATGATGAAAAGGACAGAAAATATGCTGGTTGGAATGCCTGCTACTTGGAATTGTTTTCCTGTAACTGGTTTAGACGTTCATATAGTTACGGGCTCCACATTTTTTTCCTCTTCCCTCCAGCCTCGGGTGTCGAACCCCAGGTCTGAGGCTTTCATAGCCTGCACCTTTGCCGTCTGAGCTACAGGTTGGGCAGTGGCTCCAAACTCTTATAGGAATTGGGAGTAGAGAAGGTGAGAGAGTAAGACATTAACTCCAACCAGCTCAGATATAATAACTTTACCAGAAAGGTCAGTGTTTTCCAGTGATGACTTCACAAAGTTTTTGTAATCTTAGGAAACCTTCTAGTTACTTACAATGTAAGAAATACTGACAGAAATGAAGGCGTTAACATTTAAACAAAATGTAAACAAGGTAAAATAAGTATAAGGATAAATGACATTAAAATGTTTCTGCTTGTTCACATTCTTTGTACTGTAGTTGGTAAATGTATTTCCCATAGCAGTTTTGAAACTACTTTACCATGTATCCTAACTAGAAGTGAACAAAAAGATAGATTGTAGATCATGAGAACCAGGTTTCTCTTTGTCAGAAAATGTTACAAATAAGCTTTCTAATGGTAGAATGAACCTCTGCCTCACACACAGATAGATACAAAACTAACAGATGTTTATATACATGCTTCCTGTGCATATAAGCATTTCCTAGCTCTGTGGACAGGGTGTGGCGGCAGCCAACCCACCAGTAATAAGTGTCCAGATCAAGGCTTCTGAATAGCGATCTCCAGTTCTGCAGAAGAACTAAGAAGCAAAAGAACTAAGACTCCTTAGAGGGGTAGATTCTAGTGCAAGGGGAGCTTGGAATAGCTTGCTTATAGTGCAGGAAAGTAAAGAGGCCTTTAAGAAATGAGTGAATGGAATGTGTTTAAAGGACAAAGCTAGAACAATATTAGCTATAAAATAAAAAAATGAATATATTGTATCATAACCCAAAGAATATCATTAACATCAGTAGTCCTTGCAGATGTACCCTGTGGTCTGCATGATACCATAGTATTACTCTGTCCAAAGTGAGAGCAAGTTGGAGCCCTTAGGGACTTGCTGACTTTTAAAACAGTAACAGACTTCAGAGAGAAATGTTGGTTCCAAATGGTCCGCTGTGTTCTCATTTTACAGCGAAGCCCTAAAGGTTAAGTAGCTTCCTAGGGTCACCCAGCTAATCAAGACAAATCTGCACTAGGCCCTGGGTCTCTAGATTTTGGTTAATGCGCTGCCCAGTCTGGATCTCTGCCAGCTGCATGTTTTCTCACATGGCAGAATGGCAGAGGATGTGACCGTAATCAAATCTTAACTTCACAAGGTTGACTATTTTTGCTTTTTGTCACAAAAGATTATTGCCAGTAATCAGCATGTATTTTCTAGAAGTGAAGATAACTAGATGGGTTGAGTTCTCTAAACATCCAAATTTTATTGGTGGCCCTGATTTTTATCTCATAGTCCCAACACTTCAAACATTTAATAACTTGTATTGAAATTCTTAAATGGCATTCATAGTACTTTCAGATTTGGTATATTTGGCAGTGACATTTTTATTTGTTTTTATTTGCAATAGAAGAAATTTTGGAATCCATAAGAGCCAAAAAGGGAGACATTGATATTATTAAAAGCCCAGAAGAAATTGAAAAAGACAAGAATGAGACTGAGAATAATAACTTCAAAGATGCTGAGAAAATCAGAGAGGAATTTGAAGACCAGTCCCTTCAAAAAGACGACATTGATGACAAAACACCGGATGATGATCCTGAGCAAGGAAAATCTGGGGGTAAAAAAAGATTACTTGTTTAAAAAATATTTCTTTAGTGTTATTTATGAAATCTCCGATTTTACTTGAAAAGTGAATCTTTTTTAAAAAAATTACAAGCAGCTACTTAATTTCCCATTTCTAAAGAGATTAAGGCACCTTGCCCCCTTGTAACGTGCATGATCATTATGAGTTGTATGTATTGGTAGATTTGCTGTAAAGTTACATCCTTATCTCTTTACTGTCTAATAAGGTGTTATTTTCCTATGAGACTGTGCTCTCTATGTTGGTGAAAAAAATCAGTTGTTTTTATATCAGAATATATACTTTTGTATATGAGAAAATATGTTCATTTTTATATGGATTACTTAAATATTCTTGCTATATCGAATATTTTTAAATATTCTTTTGATTACTGGTTGCAAAAATATTCCAGAATCCTAAATGCTTCAGAATGGCCATCAAGTAAAAGCAGGTTTTCTTTTTTTGGTGATCATTCATTTTTAGTAGTTGATGGAATGTGGCGGTTTGTCCTAAAGCAATTTTAAAGGATACCGTTAAAGTTTTGTTGTGCATTTTACTGTAGAGCCAACAGAAGTTGGGGATAAAGGTAACTCTGTGTCAGCAAATCTTGGCGACAACACAACAAATGCTTCTTCAGAAGAGACTAGTCCCTGTGAAGGGAGGAGTCCCGTGGGGTGTCTCTCAGAACCCCTTGATCATAGCAGCAACATGGCAGAGAAGAAGGTGGCATCTGAGCTCCCCCAGGACGTGCCAGGTACAGAGGGCAGTGTATCAATGCCTCTGTAATGGGGGGAACCCTTTCTTTTTGTAGTACAAGCTGAACGTCACCTAAAAGTTTAAGCATGTGTTCATTCATGTTGCTTGCTTACATAAGTGCCATTCCCGATTGCTAAATTGTCACCTAGCATTTAGAGTCTGACAGATGTTCTTGCAGTTAGTGCTTGAAACTCACCGTAATCTTCATGCTTTTTAAAATTCATTTAGCTGTTTTTGTCTAATAGATTTATTTGTAATTTATCACCACACCATAGTGGCAGATACTTTGTTTTTAAGTACTTACATACTAATGGCTCATTCCAATTTTATGTGTACTAACACATTAATTTTATGTTTGCATGAGCTCATGTAGTTGTTTTTTAAATATTTCAAACCATACGTTATGATAGAAAACTACTATCACAAAATGTTGGGGGTTTGGGGGCAAGGTATATTTTGACATATAAAGGTATGTTCACAGAATTCGTATTTGAAACCTCTAAAGTTAAAATTATATTTGAAGTAAGTCATATCATACCAGAATTGTCATTTTGTCTCATTTTGCCTTTTTTAAAAATTAAAAGGAATTTTTATTATAGGTGTTATATGTATTAAAAAAATAAGTTAGAAAATTTGAGATGAAAGATGAAAGAAAATTTAGATGAATGAATCAAGAAAGAAAAACAAGCTGATAGTCTAAGGATCAAGAATTACAGTATATTCTGTTGGAATTCCTTTTTTTTTTTTTAAATGTATTGTAAGAGTAGCAGATATGTTCAAACTTTCAATACTGTCTGTGCTACATTTTACACCAGGAAGTGATTCTGATGTGTTGGGCACTGGTAGTTGGGAAACTTTATTCTCAATCTGTTTCTGCCTGTAAGTTAATGTCATTTAATCTTTCAAGCTTTGGTTTTTCTGTTTTATAACACAAAGGATTTTATTAATCAGCAGTTCTAGTGGGGACTGCTTTCAATTGAGTTCTTGTCAACAGTGAGCTGTTGCTAAAAAATAGCATTAGGTTATGTGCATGGATGTATGTGTAAGGTCCAAAAGAGTTACAGCAGTGTCCCCATATTTTATTCTGACAAGAAACTGGTCATTAAGATAAAGAAAAGTTGGAAATCTGTGCTGTCTGATCATATAAATGATCCCATTTGTAATCTGGAAAAGAATAGACTTGGCATCAAGAGGAATCTAGGGGTGGAAATAATATCATCGTCCTGAAGTACTTGAAAGACTGAGATGGTTGGGGCAAGAGAGGGGGTTACACATGGTTTTTGAAATGGAAAGTTAATTCAGATAAGTAGAAATAATAGTAAATAATATTAATCATTCCCTTCAAATTAGGTTATTTAGAAAATAGAAGTAATAAATTCCTTTTCACTAGCTGTATTAAACAAATACGTATCAGAGATGATTCCGTGAGTCCTTTATTGAACGAACTAGAGAAATTCAGATACACAGTGTGATTGTATAATTCTGTTAGATCTCTAGCCCCGGTATAGTTAATATAAATTGTATTATTCTGACTTTCACATATTCATGGTTCAGAGTTTGAAAGAGTACTTAACCTTAAGATAATGTGAAAAAAACTCCACTTTTCATTGGAATAATGATTGTATTCTTAGTAAATGCTTCTTAAAATATTTGTCCTTTTAGATTGAGTGATACCGAATGTAAACCTCTGTCTTACCTAGTGGCTTTATATACTGGTTAGTTTTTGTTTTTTTGTGGAGTTCTTTTTTTTTTTTTTTTTAAACCAAACATCATGTATGGCAGCTATGCTTAACAAACATTAGATTTTTAAGCTATTAATTACCAGTTTGTTAATTTCTCTGAAGTACTCTTTTCTTATTAGAGTAGTTCAGGAGAAAAACTATTACCTTACTATTTGACAATATTTTTAAAGAATACCAAATATATTATATATACTTAGGATATTACCTGACATATTAACTTCTCAAAAATATTGGATATTATTGTTACTCCTACATAGTCAACTTTTTGAAAGAGTGAGAAAGCCTAGCAAAAAATAATACGGTGGGTGATTTAAATTTTATATTTACTGATTCAATAGTTTATCATTCTAATTCTTGCAATCGAGATCCTTTGTATTTAAACTTTCAGTTAAATGCCCTTCTCGTATGTGTCATTGAAAATTTTGTATTGGTGGGAACCTTTAAAGAAGATATTGGGAGAGAATAGTAACGGTCAGTAGTTGACACAGAGTAAATTGAGGTCATTAGCAGGATTAGCTGGACAGCTGAAGATGCTGTCCCTGTAATGAATTCAGAGACTGACCATTGTGGTAAATCGGAGTCCTATTCACAATTAGACTGAAATATAAAACCAAACTTAGAAATCTGATATTCTCATACTTGTCCTCAAAATCTATTAAAAGCATTTTTAAAGACTTTTTTAAACATACACACTGGTTTTTAAGGATTATAACTTGAATTATAAAGTGAATAAACATTTTAAAAGAACTTTGGATGTTGAACTATACTAATGAGAGCACAACAGTGACCAAAATAAAACAAGTCAAGTTCCTTGTTTACTTTAGATTCTAGTGAGCAGTAGACAAGCCTTGTCGTATAATTCTGACCCTCAGAGAGGATTAAAACATATGTCTCTCTGCTTCTTCTGTTTCTGGCTCTCTGCGTGCTCATCTCCTCAGCAGGTGTTTATCGACTGTGCTGGGTCCTCTGTGCTAAGTAGCTGCAGTGTGCTGGGTACTTTGATATATCCCTGGACCAATCTCTCTTACCGTTGTTGGCTACTACATAGTCTGTAGGGAAGATATGGCAGTAGAAGAACTGCAGGGGGAAAATTGTTCTAGGTAAATGAGAAACAGTAGCAATGATAGAAGACATCTCTTTTGGTTTATTTTCCCCTAAACCCTCAGAATGTACTTAGACACTTTATTTAATGGGTAAAGTTTATTAATAAAAAATTGTCAGATTGGAAAGTGTTCGTTTTGAAAATTTCTTTTTTGGTAAGTTTTTAAAGTGTAACATCGATAAAGCACACAGATAAAAATAGAAAGCTTGATGGAGATTTACAAAGGAAACACATCATATAGTCACATCATGCTTTGTCCTAGCCACTGCTACTCCCACGCCCCACAAAGGTAATACCATTCTGACTTTTATTGCCACCAGTTCAGTTTTCTATTAAAAAAAAAAGGAATGATGCAGTACGTACTTTTTGATGTCTGATTTTTTTTTAACCTCAGCAGTATATCAATGAGAGCCACCCAGATGTTGCTTTTAATAGTAGTCATTCTTTTTTTTATCGCTGTATTGTATTACCTTGTATAGTATAGTGATCATTTTGTCTACTCTCTCTTGTTAACGGGCATTGGAATGGTTTCCAGTTTGGGACCATCATGAATAATGCCACTCTGAATATTAATATTCCTTGACATGTTTTTTGTACATTTCTAGAGGTATAAACTTAGTTGTGGATATTGTGGCTTATTCAGTGTTTATGTTCAGTTTTTAGTAGATGCTGCTAGTTTTCCAGGTGTGTATACAAATGTTCATTTCACCAATATTGTATGTGAGCTCTAGCTCTTCTCCATCTCGTCTAGTTCTTGTTCTTTTCTCTCCTACTGCCCTATTTTAGTAGGGATAACCTATTGTAGTTTGAGCTTGCAGTTCCCTAACGGTGAAGGAGGTTGGCATATCCAGTTTATAAATGACTTGTTTAGGATTTTGTGTCACATTCATTATTGAGGCTACCTTGCAATTTTCCTTCTCTAAGAATGTGTCCATGTCAACCTTTTGCATCAAGATAATGCTGAGCTCATAAAATGAGTTAAGTTCCTACTTCTTCTGTTGTCTGCAAGAGTCTCTGAGTTGCGGTTGTTTGTACTTACAGCTTGATGAGCCTACCTGGTCCTCGGGTTTTCATTGTGAGGAAATAGTTGCAGATTTCATTTCTGTAGTACATAGTGGAATAGTCCTGTTTTCTTCTGGGAGTTTTGTGAGTTGTATTTTTCTATGTCATTTAAAATTTAGATGATTCTAGCCTAATAGTATCCTGTCTTTTATGTCTACAGGATCTTTAATGATGTTCTTTTTGTAATTCAGAAATTGTCAGTTCTCTCTTAATCATCTCACAAGGATTAAAACATTTTCTAATTCTTAACAAAATAACTTTGTAACAGCAGAAGGGTATTTTTGCAATTTGTCTGCATTGTTTTGTTTTTACTCTCGTGTTTTAATTGCTTCATTTCATGTTTATATTCTCTTTTCATTTCCCTATTTGATTTTTCTACAGTTTATTGTTTCGGGGTTACCATGAGGTTTACCTTTATGATTTTGTGCTTCTAACCTATTTTAGGTAAAAGCAAATTAAACTTAAACTCATGAACAGTCTAAATTTTTACTCACTTCCTTTCCCACAGTTTGTATTTCTGATGTCTTACTGCTTCTACGTAGGATTTCTTTACATTTTATGAGTCCCTTCAGTATTTCTTGAAAGAACTATTTAGTGATGATAAATTATTTTAACTTTTGTTTATCTGTAAAACTCTTACCACTCCTTCATTTCTGAATGATAAAGTACTCTTTGTTGGTTGTCCTTTCTTTCAACACTTTGATGACTTGTCAGCTTTCTGCCGAGAATTCTGCTAATAGTTTTGTGGGGCTTCCTTTATATGCCACACGTTTTTCTCATGGTTGTTTTTAGCTGTTTTCTTAGTTTTTACTTTTTACAATTTATATTATGTTGTTTTATTACAATATGATATGTGTCTAAAGTTTAATTTATTTGGAACTCTATGAGCTTCCTGGATCTGGATGTAATATTTCCTCCCTATGGAAAAGAAATTCTTGGCTATTATTCCTTAAAATTTCTGCTCCTTTCTTCTTCTGGAATCCCTGTGATACAGAAGTTGTTCCTCTTGGTGTTATCCCATAAGCCTCTTATGCTATCTTTGTTTTCTTAATTTCCCCCCCTTTTTTGATCTCTTTGGGTGTTTTCCCCTTCCTGTCTTCAATCTGATTAATTCTGTCCACTGCTGCTCCCTGTCTACTGTCGCACCCCTCTGTTACATATATTTTTAGTTCAGCTATTATGTTCTTTAACTCTGATTTCTGATTGAAACTTTGTCATGTTTTCTCTCTATTCGTTGTAATTCTCATTTTTTTTCATTCATGGGTCTCTTGATTGATTGGTGATATTTAGGACTTTTGCTTTGAATTCTTCTTTAGGTAGATTACTACTTTCTGAAAGATTAGGATTTTTTCCCCAAGGTTTTTATTTTGATTCCACATTTGGCATATAGTCCTCTGTTTCTGTTTCTTTTCTTCTCCTTCTCCTTGTGTGTGCACGGTATGTGTGTGCAGGATGGTCCTAGGGTGATGGTACAAGATGTCAGGATTTGTAGTCTATAGATTTCAACCCCTGCTCCAGTCAGGGCGGCTAGCGCTCTAGAGCCTGTACCAAGTCCCAATCTACAGGGCGGCAGACAGGGCAGCCGGAGCCTGGAGGCAGTTGCTGAGTGCCACAGGGCAGGCCTCGTTAGAGGCTGCAGCTGTCTGGGCTGTGAGAGACACCTGTATCTTCTGTCATCCCAGGGACGTGCACAACTAGAGTGTTACCAGGTTTCATATTGGTCTTGATCAGTAATCAGAAAGATTTTGTGGGTACAATGGAAGATTAAACTGAAAAACTGGGCCATATTTTGGGAAAACCTGGTAAATTTCACTTAAATTTTTTTTTAATTTCATCTCCTAATAGTTTTTCTTCAGATTATTTTTCCCTTGCATCTTTTTCCAGACATTTCTTATTAGTTCATGAAAATGGTTGTATTGCCAGAAATGACCCCATAGACCAAATATGTTAGTCACAATCAGTATAACTTCTGTGTAGTTAATGAGGATCAATTTCAGAAATTTTCTTTTTCTTGGATTTTAGATGAGAAACATTTTGTACCAAAATGTCAGTTTTGAAGTTAATAAGGAAAGAGCAGGGCAGCTGTCTTTCTAGCTTCTTAAACTCAAATTCACTATCGAGAAATTGCACTCATATACATAATGCAGGCAGCATTTGTTTTACTTAAGTGATGTGTCTAGATGTAATGCCTCAAATTAAGAAAATGTAATAGATCTAGCTTTCTGGTTTTTGTTTGTTTTTTAAGGCAAGGTTCAGGCAGGAAGAGAAAGAAAGAAGCATTTTCATTTATTTTATTTAGTTACTCATCTTCACTGTTCTCCTAGCCCCAGGACACAAACCCGGGTCCTTGGGATGTGCGTGGACCGCGTCACCTTAATACAGCTGACCAAACCACTGTTACATCAGGGCACACCGCCAAAACTTGCTTTATTTCTAAGACTTCATAACTGCTTTGGAAATGTTTCCACAGACATAACTGAAATTTTAATAGCTTTAAAATTTAAGAACATACTGTCTTAACCTATTTCTTAACTTTTTGAGATAATGACATCTTGAAAGAGTACTTTGCTTTAGTTTTTAATTTGCTTACAAGGGAAATTCAGTGAATATGAGACTCAGTACTGGATACTGAACGACTGATGTATTACATGCATACTTTTACCCCATTGTGTTATTCACTAATATGTTTTAGAGGTACTGCAGTTAATACTCTTTGTTTTCTTTTTTCCTTTATTTGGTTTTAGTTTATAGTCAGACATGTTCTGGTTATTTTATTTCATTTTTTTTCTTTAAAAATTTTTCCCTTTTTCTTTCTAAAAAATTCCCTTTACCTTCAGATGGAAAAAGTTACCTTTTTCTCTTTATGGTTTTTTACTTAGAATTTTTGTTGGTTTTTTTTTTTTCTTCCCTTCCCCCGGGCCCTGGTCTCAAACCCAGGTCCTTGGGATTTCCATGGTCTACATCTTTACTCCCAAGACATGGGGGGAGGTGGGGTGGGGGGCACACCTGTTTTTTGGTTTTTGAGCAGAGCAGAGATTTGACATATTAGAATAGGCTTTGGTGTTTGTGATCAGAATTTGAAGATATAGGTAACTTTTGGATATATAATTCTGGTTTGAGGGATAACTACCAAAACTTTTATATAGTAATTCACATACACTGTCATACATCTAAATATGGCATCGTAAATACCAAAACCTGTAATATTTGCTGTTGGCCTAGAACATTTGAAGTGTTAGGATTAAAGTGTGTATGTTGGTAGGTGAAAACATCTTTGTGCTGTTTTGAAGCAAATTCTTGAAATTTTCATAATCCTGATCAAGTGGAGGTGAAGCATTCTAGAACAAATTTTCTAAAAAGCAAAATCAGTATTTTAAACTGAAATGGAGGTAAATACTGTTTCCACTTGTAATTTTTCCCTTAACTTGGGAGTATTGGTAAAGAGTATTAGAAATTTATGGTAGTTCTAAGCTCATTGTCCTAGAAAGCTTATGTGGTTAGAATCTGAATTCATTTTGCTTTCGGTAAGTCAGTGGTTCCTTTAGATCAGAATATCTGGGTAGAGAATTGATTACCTCTGCTTTTATGTAGTACCTGCATCTCAGTAATATAGAGCACTTTTTAAAAAAATTTATTTTTTATTGTAAAAATTATTCTACGCATTAGAATAATTTCCTCTGTATTAGTTCCCCATTTCTTAGATATATTTCAACACACCATGCCCTCCACCAAATCACCAAATGTTCTTCCCCATTGTCCATCATTTTAAGATGCATATGGTCAGGATCTAAGTTCTTACCCCAGAGTTATTAACACCATATTTAGGGTATTAGTATTGTGTGGGCTGATCTGAGTTCATCAGTGAGGCGTTGTCTTTATAACTGTTTCATTATTTGAGAAGATGATTTTTAGACAATTATAAATTAGTAATACTGCACTTTATAAATCTAGCTCTATAGCTGTAAAAGGAATGATTAGTGAGGAATTGATGTTATTTTTGAGATTTACTTCTTGCAAAAACATGCATTTCGTTTTTCAAATATGAAAAGTCAGTTGTATGACTGATCCTTGCTGTCACATTTAAAATTCACCATATCTATCTTCCATATGAAATTTCTATCATTATGAAAATTTTTGTACATATCCAAAGGTGAATAGACTAATATGACTGCCTCGCTCCACACCTAGATTTAAAAAATCAAAGTATTGTCATACTGCTTTACCCATGCTTTAAGCTTTTTTTTTCACTGAATTTAAACTTGTTTTCATTCTGACACAAGGTATACAGTATTAGATAATAATTATTGATTTTTGCAATTATCATTGTTCCTTCTATAGTCCTCCTTAACCACTCAGGTTTTAAATTATCTTTAGTGGGATCATCCTGGTGGCCTAGTGGTCTGGTATGCCTTGGGAGCAGTCCCACGCACATCCCAAGGTTCCCGGTTTAAAACCAGGGGCCTGGGGAGACAACTAATGTGGACAACTAAATAAACTAAAGCATTTCATCCTCCTCTCTCTTCCTGCCTGCCTACGAGCCTTCTTTCCTGCCTGCACTTTTCCTTTAACAGCTCAACAAAAAAGTTATTTTTGGTAATGAAACACCTAGGAATTGACCTCTAAAACAAAAATCTAGATCCTTTAAAATTAACCTGAATCTGATATCTTTTGGAATTCCATCCTCCTACCTCCCTGTCCCCCACCTAAAGTGCTTATGACCCTGAATTCTGAATCAAAAATATCTTCTTTCCTTTTTATGTGAGGAATTCAGCAGAATTAATACTGTTGATACTGGAGGTCAGAGTGATGTAGGACCCACATACTCGGCAAGAATGTTCCATATATGCTGGGGACTTTTGTCATACTACTTCAAAAGAATTGTGAAGTCTTCTATCTTTAGAAATTCTAAGAGCAGCGAGGTTAGGTGATGCTAGCGTCTAATCCCCAGCTGACTGCTCATTCACCGCTGATGTTTCCGTGTCACCGATCTGTCTGGAGGTGGTCGTCTGGTGATTTCTAAGTCTCATTTGCCTTCTGTTTTTTTTATTGGAATTGTTCTGTAAAGAATTTTCCCTTTTTAACTAAGGCTATTTGAATACCTTGAAATATAATTAGAATAAGAATAAATTAATAATTCTCTTAAATTCTCATTTTCAGAGTTAGGAGTTGGTGTGCAGTTACCTTCAGTGGTGATTCATGACTCACGTACTTTTGCCGGGGCGCGGGGGTGGGCACTGGAGAATGACTTTCTTAATTTAAGTGGCTCATGGGTCTTTATTAATTTTTTTTTCAATTAATCGTAGTTATCATTCCGTGTGCTTATATTGACCAGTGGAAGGCCCCTATACATTTCCTGCTCAGTCCTGGTTCCCTTTAGAGGGCACGGAATTTAGAGACCACGCTCTGGGTGCAGGATTAGTTACTGTTCTCGCTGTCTCTAGGCGTTTTAGTGAGTCGTGTTAGGAAATAAGCGTTTTTGAAAAAAAAGTCCCTCAGTTTGTATAAATGTTTCAGATTCAGATTGAGGATTGCATACTTATTTTCTGTTTTTATACTTGACTCTTTTTTCCCTCTTTTATACTGAAAGCCTTTGTAACAATAGCTTAATTAGATATTTGCTATACCTTGATACAAAAATTCATTGATAATAATATATTAATATCCTTATATACATAAATACTAAGTGATTTTATATATCATAGTAATTTCCAAATATCAATATTACCATTGATAATCAGACCAATGAATGGCGTTTTTAAGATGTTTCACAACTTTTTATCTTTTTACTTTATTTCCAGTAAGGATGAACAGTCAAAATATCACATTCCAAAGTCACTTGAAATAATTATTTTCTCTGTGGTATTATGCCAACAATTTGACATATAGTTGGGTTTATTTGTTTTCATTTCTTTTCAGCTTTTAGGGATTGTATTACTAATTGTATTTTTTTAAGTAAAACATTTACATGATTTCCAAAATCAACTTTTAAAACTGTGTTCAGAGGATTTTCACTTTCAGCCTTTTCTTCTCTAGGTAACCATTTCTTTCCTCCCCTTGTATAGGTAGTCACGATTTTTTATTATTCTTACAGTGGTTTTGTTGTTGTTTCTGTAAATAAAAACAAAGTACATCCATGTGTATTTTTCCTTCCTTATGCAAAAGTCAGCTGCTGTAAGTGCCATTCTGCACCTTTTTTTTTTTTTTTTTCATTTAATTCTTAGATGATTTCATAGGTGGACATAGTGATTTCCTTAGTCTTTGTTGTGGTACATGATACTTCATTGTGTGCACTATCTTTATTTGACCAGAGACTTGGTAATTGACATTTTGTTTCTGGTCTTTGCCAGTATGAATAATGCTTTTAGTGAGTAGCTCTCTAAATAAGTAATTTAGTGTTTTTGCTAGCATATTTGGGATAGATTTCTGGATAGTGGGATTTCTAGATTAAGAGTAAATGCACATGTGGTTTTTCTAGGTGTTATCAGTTCTCTGCATTCCCACATCAACAGTCAGAGTGCCTGTTAACACACTCACCCTCTACGTGAGTCACTATGCTGGTCTGTTAGCTGAGTGGTTTCTCTGTATAATTTCACTTTGCACTTCTCTTAGTTTGAGTTCTAAGCATATTTCCATAAGTTTAAAGACCATTTTCAATTTTCTTTTTCTGTTTATATGTTTTTCCATTTTTCTCTCAGGTCTTTGAGTTTTGTCTTCAGAAATAATTAGGGATTCATTATACATTAGAGATAATGTTTGCGCTATACTTTCAACCACTTTAATTTAGGTGATCAATTTAAAGAGTATCTAATCAGTAGCAAAATGAAATGCAGGGATGGGTTCTCAGTTTCTGAACTACCTTAGGAAGATCTAGGCTCTCAGTTCATGTTAGTGTTCACTTTGATAGACTTTTGTGAACTATACTTTTAGTGATTGTTAAATCATTTTCTTAAGTTGTTCTTTAAAATAGCAATCACTTAGGCATTTGTTCCCTTCTCATTGGAACTTAGAGACATTCAGCAGAAAACTTGAGATAAATAATCCCGTTTAATTCATTTCTAATATTATTGGAGTGCTTTTTGAAATGTTAGAATATAAATTGCATATTTAGAGGAATTGTAAAAACCACTTTGCCAATCTGGTGTAGCACCGTAAGTTTTATAAGACAGGCATATCACTTGGTCATTCTTCAGCTCTAGGGTATATGAAAGATAATCTGCCCTGTGCTATCAAATAAATGGTAAGAGTCTAAATTAATAGACTTCAGGGCATAAAGGATAACTTAGAGGGGTTTCGCTTACAAATTTCGTTCCATACATTACATTCTTCATATATGTGCATTTAAAAAAAAACAAAACTCTTATAATCTAAAGCAATTAAATGTCTTTTTCTGACAATTAGTTATTTTTGATGTGATGTCTGTTTAAAAATCAGATATTCTATTTTTCTAGAAGAACCTAACAAGACATGTGACAGCAGTGGCACTGCTGCTACCACTGCCTCCATCCAGCCTAATCTGGAAAACAGTAACAGCAGCAGTGAGCTAAATTCTTCCCCGAGTGACTCTGCTAAGGCAGCTGATGGTCCTGAAAATGGAGAAAGAGAATCTCACACACCTGTCTCTATTCAAGAAGAGATAGGTAAGACACACGTCATACATTAAAGCCAGCTTTTTAACTTTTTTAATTTTTAATTTTTTTAATGCAAGTTTGCTGAGGGTGGGAAGATTTAAAATTTTTCCTTTTTTTTTTTTTTTTTTTAAACACAAGTAGCATTTGCACCAATTGTTTTTATTTTTAAAAAAAACCAAGGCACAGTGGGAAACACGAGATTTGTCTTCACACTCCCTTCCCAAAGGAAACTACCATTAACAGTCTGGTGTGGAACAGTTTGTCTTTCTCCATGCAGTTGCATTAATGTGTGCATGTTTACAGAAAGTTGCATTTCTGCTGGTTTTGTTTTTTGGGATTTTTTTATGGGGAGGGGGTTAATAAATTTGGGATCATTCTGCATGTGCTGTTCTGAATCTGCTTTTTCACTCAGTAATCTGCATAGGGGGTCTCATCATGCTGTAAAGGAAATTCATTCTTTCTTTAACTGTTGCATGGTACTCCATAGTATGGACGACCCATAGTTCACTGGCTGTTTCTTTTATTAGTCAACCTTTAGGCTGTTAACAGTTTTTTCCTTGTTACAAATAGTGGTGACTTATAACATCTGCACACAGACGTCATAGACTTGTGTGCACTTGCGAGTGTTTCCGGCAGTATAGGAACAGTAAGTAGAACTGCTGGGCCACATGGTAGGTGTACAAAACTGTGATGACTACTGCTTCATTGATATCAAAGGGAATATCTACTGTTAATTTACACACATACATGTTTCTTCCTACTCTCACCTAAACAGCATCAGCAATCTTACATTTTTGTCAATGTTGTAAAGCATTTCATTAAAAAGTTTGTATATCCCTATTTACTAATGTGATTTTCTTTGTGTGTGTGTGTTGTACTTCCTAAGAATTGCTTATTCATATCTTTGCTTGTTTTTTGCAATACATATTGATTTTACGTATATACTTATCTAGTCATTGCTTGTTTACCTTGCTTGCTGTTACCCTGTACAGAAATTTTTATATTTTCATATTATAGTCAAATTTACCTTTTTCTTTAGGGTTTCTCTGAATTTTGTGTCTTACTAAGGAAGACTATCCCTACTCCAACAATATGTAGTTTACAATAATTTGACACAAGATTTCTATGTCTTAATTTTAATTCTCTTGGAGTATAGTTTTCTATATGATATGAGATGGAGATTTGTTTTAATTAGGACTTTTTCAGTTGCAAGTGACTAAAACAGCTTAAACTAGTTGAAGTGCAAAGGGATTTAATTAGCTCAAGTCATTGAGAAGTCTTAAGTCACCGTCAGGCATAACTGGACCCCCAGGTATCAAAACTCCTTTGTCTTCTGTTTCTCACCTTTTGGATCATATGTTTGTGTGTTAACTTCATTCTCTCCTAATACAGACAGCCTTTTTCCAAGTGACAGGGAAGATGGCCTCAGCGGTTTATACTCAAATCTTTCCAAGGTCTGTGACCCAAGGGCAAGGCCCCTACTCCTGCTCCATATCAAAAGTCCTTGAGGAAGGAATTTGAGTGGCCAATCTTGGACATATTGTTCCCACCTCTGTGGCCAGGGCAGGCAAGGTATTATGATTGATGAGCTCAGCAAATTTATATGATTGGAATGGGGTAGGAATGGTTCTTCCAAAGAAAGAAGGATGCAGCAAAGATGGAACACAGCAAATATCCACAGTTCCCCCCTATGGTAGCTCCTCACAAACATGATCTTCAAATCAGCAGCACTTCTGCCTAACACAGTGAAAAGATCTCACCCACAACAACAACAAAAATGTTAACTCCTTTTCCCAAATGACACCTGGTAATTGTGCTTACATCTAGAACCAGTTCTGGGATTTCTGCTTGTTGTATATAATTTTTGATTAGGTCTGGGCGTGTCTTAATCTCATAATCCATGTATCAAATTATGACTTGGCTACCTGTAACATTTGTTGTCCTCACAGTATGGTGTTCTTTGATAAATCTGGCTGCCATTCGTTGTCTAGGAGGATGACTGGAAGTGAAAAGCATGTGGAGACCGCTTTGCTCCAGCTGCCCAGTTCCTCCTGACTGTTGTCGGGGATGGGTTACTGGGGACTGCTGTAGGTCTGAATAATCATATATCCCAACTTGGCAGATTTGGGGGTTAATCTGGCAATACTACCCTCTTACAGCTTTATTGCCTGGGTACCTCCCTAGAACCTAATGTCCAGAAACTTGGCTTAGGGTCCCTGAGGGTAAAACCCCTTCTACTTACTCAGTTTGTCTGCTTAGCAGACTAGTGACTAGACTTCTACCTCCTGACATTAAATAGTGAGCTGTAGTGGTTGGGATCGAGCAGCTTTGTCCTCTGCCTCTAAGCTGTGTCACAGTGATTCATGCCTTTGTAATAGGCGAATTTTGGCCTTTGAACAGTGGATATTGGGTAAGGACCTTCACTCTCAGCCTTGTTCCCTTTCTCTGGTCTTTAAGGTCTCATCCCTGGAGATGAGTTTTCTGCGTCCTTTCCCTTCTCTGCACTCCCCTTAGCAAGTGGCAGAGGGTTGGCTCTCAGCAGTATTGGATTGTTGGCTCTGAATTGAGGAACTTCTTTTTAAAAAGCACAGTATCATTCCCTTTCTGCTTTTAGTGAGTCCAGTCTAGGCCAAACAGTGTCTAAAAAGTCTTTCTTATAGGACTGTACAGATGGTCCAAGAACTAGCCACCCCTGGCACAAAACTCCAACATGGGTTGACTCATTATCTGAAACTCAAGATAAAATTAGTGGTAATCTGAACAACTGCATTGCTGTTACACATCAAAGCTTTACTAGCGTTCTAGCCTGGGATGGCAAGATACCTGTAGCCCCACCCCATCTTTGATTTAGTCAGTGCTATATTTTGGGGTTGAAATACTTAAAATACTCTACTGGATTATTTTTAGGACTTACTGATTGTAAGTGACAGAAATCCAATAAACTTGCTTTTTTTTTTTTAAAAAAAAAGGAAAGGTCAGAGGTCATGACAGACTCGAGTGATTGTAGTATTGGACCCAGAGAGCCTAATGAGTTTGTCATGGGTCTTTTTTTTTTTTTTTTTCATATTTCTCCCACCCTCCTGTGATAAACTTTTGTCTCCTATTATTGATGTTTTTCTCCATGTGTAGGGTAAGAGTAGCCAGCCTCTAACTTACACCCTTTCTTCTCCCCCAAATGGAGAAAATGTCCAGACTTTAAAAATTGGACTAGGGTGCTGAGTAGTTTGAACCACATAGCCAGTTCCGAGATAGTCACTGGCCAGCCAGTGATATGCTCTGGCCAAGCCTGGTGGTGCCGCAAGATACTTGAATTGCAGCCCTGGCAGAATCATAGGGTTGACGTAAGGAGGAAAGCATCACCCACAGAGAAAGAAATGGTATTAGAAAGATAAAATTAACAAATGGTTACTGAATTGCTTTAAATTTTGTATTTTCCAAAGTGAATAGCCAGTTTTTCCAATCCTTTTTAAAATCCCATCTTTATAATATATAACATAGTATATTTTCTGTTTGATCTTCCATTTGCTGATGCCACACACTCTTAATTTTAAAAAGCTTTAAATAAAACAGAAAAATGTGATCTTGTTCAACTAGCCAATGGAAATTGGATAGAGATGCGATGGTTTTAGAATGTACAGAAACTTTCTGATAAAGTAAGATTCTTGAGAAAGCAGAAATTGCTCCTTGCAGAAATATGTCACTTTTTAAAATTAAGTTACTATGAAAATGTGAGTGGTCTTTATTATATTTTTAAAAGCTAGTATAGTTTATTTTTACTTATATAATTGTCTACACACACAGATAATTATCTAGATTCCTTAGGAAAAAATTCAGCCGGCATTTATGCATTCAAGCTTTAATTATTGGGTTTTAAACAAAATTTCAGTGGAAATCTTTCTAAAATCAATTATTTTGTACAGAAACCCATTTTTAATATATATATGGCAACATATTGTCAGTGCGCCTTCTCATGTTTGTTACTTAATTTGTAGTAACCCCTCCTGCTCTGTAGTGGATAAACTTTGAAATAGACAACCTGGCATGTTTGAATTTTCTGTAAAATAATAGATGACTCACAATAAAGTTCTGGCTTATCTTCTTTGAAATAAAACCCTTAATTAATAGATTTGCTTTGGCTATTCAAGGACTTTTTCTGTTTGCTTTCTGCATCTTAGATGTGAACCAGCTCTGAGCTTTGGATAAATAAGGTGTTGTTATTGTATATATGTGTGTACATACACACACATTTATATATATAACTTACTGTTAGCAATTACTTTTGACTTTTCGTCTGCTAACAGGTGATTTCAAATTCGAGAAGTCGAACGGGGAAACAAGTGAGTCTCCTGGAGCTGGAAGAGGGGCACCTGGCTCCACGCGGATTATCACCAGGTTACGGAACCCAGACAGCAAACTTAGTCAGCTGAAGAGCCAGCAGGTGGCAGCTGCAGCTCATGAAGCAAACAAGCTGTTTAAGGAGGGAAAAGAGGTGTGTTCCTTCTGTTTAAAATAGAAATCTCTAGAATGTGAAATTTGGTAAATCACTATTTTCTTAAAAATAGGGGCAGACAGTGTCTATTCAGGTGACTATGAGCAAATGACTGCACCTCTCTGAGCCTCTGAGAGGAAGATGCTATCAATGCCTACCTACCTCCCGGGGTTGGTGAGAGGATTAAATGAGATAATGCAACTAGAACAACTTGCATTTTGCCTAACCTGCAGGAGGAGTTCAGTAAATGAAAGCTATGATTAATATGCTCAAAAAAAAAGAGTAGGGCGTGGGGGGCAGGCAGAACATTTGTAGGCCTACTTTTGAATTGTATTTTATGCACTTCCAGCAGTGTAATAGGTGACAAGAATGAAAGTGTTAGGCCTATTGTCCACGTAAATTTCAGCCTTGCATAGAAATGCTATAAATGAATGGTGTGCTTTCTTACTACATGGTTAGTTTTATTGGATATAATTGTGAAGAGAAGAGAGGCTTTCTTTTTTCATATACGGTAATGCCAGAGGTGTTTGTGGGCATGGTAAAGAGTTCAAGATGATTTAATGTTCTGTTGTAGCTGTAACCATGTAGGTGAGCTCACAGCTGCAGGATGGACTCACTGACAGAATACAGTGTATGAAACAGCACAGCATCCTATCTGGCTGTGAGAAGACTGAAGTTAGGATTCAGCATTTCTGTCCCCCAATTACCCTACGTGACAGATCACTGACCACAACTGTGTCTTCCAGATTTGAAAATTATTTGCAGGGTAGATAGATAAGAATATACAGTTCGTTTGTGTTTTGTTTTGTGTGTATGTTTTTCTTAACATCATGGGAATTGCTTTAGACCACTTGTTTTCAGGCTCACACGGACCTCAGTGTGAACAGCTACATGTATTCAGAAGTTTCCTGAAATGGTATTTTGCCTTACAATGTGGGAAACACGCTGATATTTTCTCTTCCATCCTAGTTCACTATGTTATATTTTGTTTTTTAAAAAGCTGAATAGGCCCGTTATTGATTTCCAGTGTCCACCAGTGTTGGAGTCAACTTGAAAACACTTTTTAAAAGAATACATGGGCTTTTGTACAACAACTGAAATGATCAAAGGAGCAGAAGGAAAACTGTTTTCAGGAATAGTTTTGTACTTAGTGACATTTAATAGGCACTTTATAGATGTTAGGCTTCTTTTTGTAGACATAGTTCAGTTGTTTCATAGAAACAATCAACTTTAGTTTTTGTTTTTGTTCTTGACCCTCTTTCAGATTTCCAGTCCCGGTCCTTGAGCTTTTCATGGTCTGCACTTTGACCGCCTCAGCTGCCTGAGCCGCACAAGTGCACCCAGGTTTAGCTCTTGAACTCTGCGAGTTCAGTCTTGAGATGTATCGTAACTTACTTGGAATGATAAATTACTTATTACTGAAAGACAATTGATTAGTCAAATTTACATCTTTGATATGAATAATGGAATCTTTTAATTTTGTCGGTCAGGTACTGGTAGTTAACTCTCAAGGAGAAATTTCACGGTTGAGCACCAAAAAGGAAGTGGTCATGAAAGGAAATATCAACAATTATTTTAAGTTGGGTCAAGAAGGGAAGTATCGCGTCTACCACAATCAATATTCCACCAATTCATTTGCTTTGAATAAGCATCAGCACAGAGAAGATCATGATAAGAGAAGGCATCTTGCCCATAAATTTTGTCTGACTCCAGCAGGAGAGTTCAAATGGAATGGTTCTGTCCATGGGTCCAAAGTTCTTACCATATCTACTCTGAGACTGACTATCACCCAACTGGAAAACAATATCCCTTCATCCTTTCTTCACCCTAATTGGGCTTCACACAGGTAAAGGAAACTAAAGTTCATTTATTGCTATGAGCATACTAAATATTTGCAAAGTGACTAATGCAGGTACATACTTTAAATGAATTGAATGAAGTCAGCTTAACAAAACCCAGCAAGTGTTAGGGGTGTGAGTGCACTTCTAAGTTACAGAACCTGTACTAACATTTGAAAGATTTCTGGGAAGGCAGATCTTTAGCTCTGGAGTCAAGTGGAAACCAGGTAAGTTCTAGAACACTGTGGAAGGTTTAAGGAATTGGAGGATAACAGAATTGGAGGATTCCTTCCCATATTAATAATCTCTAATTCTGTGAAATTGAAACTTCCATTAGCAGTATGCTATTAGTGTAGAAACATGTCTGATAAGGTGGAATCATTGTAAGTTACAGTTCTTGTGCTTTTAATTTAAGATCAATGAAGTAAAATAATTCCCCTTTCTCTCCTGACATATAGGGCAAATTGGATCAAAGCAGTTCAGATGTGCAGTAAACCCAGAGAATTTGCATTGGCTTTAGCTATTTTGGAGTGTGCAGTTAAACCAGTTGTGATGCTACCAATATGGCGGGAATCCTTAGGACATACCAGGTAAGTGAATTCCAAACCCTTTAGAATACTAGTCTATTAATAATGAAAGTGAGTGTATTTAAAAGACCCTTTTAAAGACCTTTTTTTAAGAGGAAGGCAGGAAGTAAGAGAGGAGGAAGAAGCATTTTACATATTTAGCTGTGGTGTCCCGTCCCGTCGTCCCCCCCCCCCACCCACCCCCCAGCACCCAACCCACAGCCTCAGGAACCCAGGTCTTGGGCTTTCTGTGGACTGCACCCCAGGCATGGGCCCAACACCTGAGCCCAGTGGTGTGCCTGAAGACTTTTCTTGACCCCATTTTCCTCCTTTATAAGATGTAAGCATGAATGAATATTCTTACTTATATAAAGTTACAATGAAGATCAAAAGAGAGCAGGTATATGAAAATTAAATATTTTCTAAAGTGAAAAGGTTTTTTTTTAATAGAAAGAGCACTCATATTTTTAAAATCTCTTCTACAATGTTCCAGGTACTGTGCTAGGCATCTGATTTATTTATCTATAGTTGAGCGTCTAGCCAAAGATCACATAACTCTTAAGTAGACCCAGACCTGTGCAGAGGCAACAGAGGGTTAAAAAACATACATAAATTTTATGACGTGAATCTACTTTAATATTTACAAAGTTATTACCACAAAACTAATATAAGCTTATGGTGGAAAATGTACATTGTTGTTCAGTGTGAAAAGCAAGACTTGTTCCGCGTTCCCTGCCCCTCTGCCAGGCCCGCTCCAAAGCGTAGTGCTATCATTTTGAAGATATGAAAATGTTTTGTGTTGCTTTCCACATTTTTGTTTTATCTTAAAATGAAAGTTTCTTTAAGTAATGATGCCTACTAAACATTTTTTTTGTTAAGGTTTGTTCTCAGTTTTCTTTGGTGCTTTCTCTAAGTAAATCTTTTTAATTACCTAAAGTTCATAGTATATTCAGATTTCCTTATTTGAAAGGATTATAGTATTTCTTTTGTTTACATTACTGTAAAAAAAAATCTTGAAATAGCCCTCGGTCTCTTGTATTTCACATGCACCCACCACCATGGTTCAGTGCCCTCTGCCAGCACCTTGTTCCCACCTTTCTTTCCCCCCCTCCCACCCCCTTGGTAGCAGCAGTCCTGTGTCCTGTGACTTGTTTGCATTAGTCTGGTCTCCCCATATAAATCCTGTGGATACTTTTTTCTTCTTTTTTCTCCTTCCTATCTTGAGTATAACTGCAACTATTAAAAGAGACTTGCACAGATGGAACTTAATTCTTCTAGGATTGGAAAAGTTAAGGTACTGCACATTGTGTACCCCAAAAAGGAGAGCTAAAAGGGCAGTACACCTTTATTCTGCTTCTGTCGCTTCCTTTTATCAGACATGAAACAAGAGTCAGAGGCAGTTGTGTGGTAGTGCTCTGTATCTGATTATTTTCTTTCCCTCTTGATTTCATTCAGCATCTCTCCAAATACCTGAGGAGGTGGGCATTATTTCTTCCATTTATAAGCATGTTATTCAGCAGATAAGTATGAGCATACATATGTCTGCACATACTAAACTGGCTTTCCTTTTTAATAGTAAAATGTGGTAAATGTATGAGATTGTATGTAATATATAAACTAATGGGTAATAAAATGTACACCTCTTTTGGTGTTCATTGGTGAATTCGCCACCAGTTTAAAGCTTAGAATATTATTATATCTACTTTCCATTCATATTACCTTACCTAAGAGATGACTGTTTAAATTTACGTTTTTAATATCTTTTTACTATGTAGTTATATTACATATATGTGTGTATATATATATATATATATATATATATATGTTTGTAAATAGTCGGTTGTTTTCTGTTGTTTTTATAATAATGAGTCATCCTGAAAGACTTAATTAATTACTGATTGAAGATAATTTTACTGTTTTATTATACTAGAATAAAAAAAGAGTATCCACAAAATAGTCAAATTTTATAGTACAGTAAGAAAAAAAGCCCAAACCATTAAGTTGGAAAAAAAGGCCAAAGATACAAACAAAATTAACAGGACACATAAATAGTCTAGAAACATGAAAAGATGTTTAACCTCCACCTTAAAGATACTTTAGGTGGGGAAAATGTCTTTAAAACTAGGGACTGTTATTTTGCATATATCAGAATGTCAAAAAATTAAAGGGAATCGGTAAATATATGACGTAATACGAAGAGAATTCTGATACATTGGTAATAAAAGAACAGTAGTATGATGACTACAAGTATTGTAGAGAACACTTTGGTAAAAATAAAGTTAAATGCAATTCTGCTAACCAAGTAGCTTACGGACTATACACGTGTATGTGAGGAAGAGATGTAGAAAAATATTCGTTATAATATTTTGTAATGATGAAATTTGGTAACAGTCCTTAAATGCCCCAGATCAGGCATGTTTAAATGTTTCTGTTGTTGTAAAGGAAAGGTGCAGGCAGGGATGATGGCGAATAGGCAGGCAGGCAAGAAAAGAGAGGAAGAAGAATGCTTTCTTTAGTGGTGATCTTGATTGTCATCCCAGCCTGGGTCAGCAAACCTGGGTGTCCTGGGGCAGAGGAGAGCAACCAAGATGAACAACTTAATAAAAATGAAATAACAATGTTTCTTGCACCACAGTGTTCCTGCCTGCCTGCCTATGTACCTTCATTACTGCCACCTTTCATTAAAAAGAAAAAAAAATCAACCCAAAGAAAGGAAATATCAAGAAATAACAAATATTAAATATTTGATGAAACAGAAAATGAATATACCTTAGATAATATAATTTACAAACCCATGATGAGATTATCAGGAAAAGGAAAAAAAAAGGATAAAAAGGACAAATGCCACTATCAAGAATAAAATAACAACCAATATTTCTGATTCTCACTAGTACTTGGGGATTATACCTTTACAGGGTCCTCCAGCATAGTATCTAGGTTTCCTGCATCCGCAGAGAAAGGGGACCCCTGGCTCCTGCTTTTGGGTACGGGAAAGGGGAGGGTGGAAGATCCTCACTGTTCTCAGACATTAGACAGAAGGGTATAGGCAATGCTCTTTTCTCAGGCAGGAAAATGAATTCATTTCTGGTTCAATTTAAAGAATTTCGCTGTACCTTGGAGTAATGAGATGGGCAGGACCAGATAATTTCATAAAGAAGTACTTTAAATTATATTTAAAAAAAATTCTATTTAATCTCCATAAACTAGAAGAAGGAAAACTTGTAAATCATTATTTCTATTAGCATAAAACTTAATAAGTGAAAATTAAGATAAATAGAAAATTATAGCCCTGTCTCCTTTATTAATATTTACTATAGAGTAATAATTAAGCAAGTAGATGTATGTTTAAGAAATCTTAAATAAAATATTAACAAATGTATTCAGAGTAAATTAAAAGAATAATAAACCATAGCTAAATTGGCTTACCCTAGGCATGGAAGACTTGTCCTTTCTTAGGAAATTATTAATGTCTTACTATTTTTTTTTTTTTAAAGGAAAGGTACAGACACAAATGAAGGCAAGTAGGCAAGCAAGCAGAAAGAGAGAGGAGGAAGAAGCATTTTTATTTATTTTTATTTATTTGTTCATCTTGTTTATTCCCCCTGGCCTGGGCATGGAACCCCCATCCTTGGGATGTATGTGGACTATGCTTAGCCAGAGACAGAGGACCTAACCACTACTCAATCAGGGCATGCCATTGTCATGCTATTTATCTCATTAGATGTTAAGGCAGCATTTGTTTACTAAAAATATGTAAATTCGTTATTAAATCTAGGTTTGAAAAAATGGTAAATAGAAATAAGTGGTTGAGAATTTTTGCTTTTTGTTTTTTGGTAAAGCTGTATTTCAAACCATGCTTTATGGTGTAACACTTGAAACATTCTCATTGACATTCAAATAGAACAAAACTTGCTGCTCTCTTAACTTTTCATACATATATAGGTGTGTATACACATATGTATACTTAGAAAAGTAACTGAAAACCTGTACCAGAAACAGTATGAACACTGAATAATGTTAGTGTGTCCCGGTGGAGTAGCAGTTGGGTGCAGTTCACGTACATACCAAGGTCCTGGGTTCACATCCGAGGGCTTGGGGGAACAATCAAGATGAACAACTAAATGAAAGAAATAAAGTGCTTCTTCCTCCTCTCTTCCTCCCTGTCTGTCTCTGTTTGTCTTCATTCCTGCCTGCATCTTAAAAAGAAGAAGGGTAGGTGGCATGCTAAACAATAGGTTTTTGCGTGTACAGTTACCATGTAGAAAATAGAATGGGAGATCTGAGTTAAAATAACAAATTGAATAAACACATGTCGTGTTTCCCCCTTCTGAATTCCACTAAAACCATGACAAAGGGATTTTTTTTTTTTAAAGTGCAAACCCACTGGGAAAATGAAAGTAACAGACTAGAGCAACAGTAAAACTGTGGAAGCAAGAATGCAAGTGGACAAATGGTAACCTTCGCAAGAAGGCTAGTCCCAAGTCAGTGGGAGAGAACTGCGAAATTCACAAGTTATCATAGATTTCATAGAAATCATAGATTTCTCAAAAAGCACAGAAGCAGCCAGTATTAATAGACAGTCTGCTTTGGAGCCTGTCTCCACAGAGTGCCTGCTTACACACTGTCCTGCCAGACGCCCTGAGTGCAGTGTGAGCCTGTGTCTTCCAGGACTTATTCATGAGCTTTCCCTCTGGTTTCACTAAAAGAAACTCTTGTAAACCTGTAAACAAGTTGTTTTTTTTTTCCTAGGATCTTTTTTTGATAGTGACAATATTGCTTTTTGCTCATGCAACTAGTTTTATTTGTGCTACTAATTTTTTTTTCTTTTCTCTTTTAAAGAAAGCTACAGGTAGGCAGAAAGGAAGAAACACTTTATTCGCTTTATTTAGTTGTTCCCCGCAGCCCTGAGTCTTGAACTGGTGACCTTGGTATGTATCTGGACTGCACCACAGCAGACTTTAAAACACTAGGCCACCAGGGCATACCAGTTCTTACTACTGAATTTTCAAAAACCAAACTTTATGTTGTTTGGAATACACATGTAAGTGGTAGAACTATAAAGAAAAGCCAGGGAATAATAATATAAACACAGGGTAATAACTGCCTAGGGGCGGGACACACAGAGTTTGAATGTATTGTTTATTTCTTAAGTTCTGTTTCTTAACCCAAACATATTTTTGTATATTTAAAAAAATTATAGTAAAAAATTCTAGCAACAAAGTTTGAAAATCAGTAATAAATTTAAAAAATATTCAGTACCCCATAAAGAAATCATTAAAACTACGAAAGATTTAAAAGCTGTTTTGAGAAAATGAAAAGATATACCATATGTGTATGACATCATCTAAAAGGCCATGCATTATATTAATTTATCAACATTAATATTCATTTGCATTGTGACTAGGAGCCTCTCTCCTTAGAGCATAGGCAATGATGACAATATTTCATCTAGAAAAATTCATGTGCAAGAAAAGAGAAATAGATATTAGGAAAAAAGGACATAGGTATTAGAATATATTTCAAAGCTACTATAGTCAGAATGCTCTGTACTGAAGAAGTAGAGCAGTGGAAAAGAATAGAGACTGCAGACGTAACTGAACACGTGGGAATCTAGGTGAGCTAGCATTGCATGTCAGAGAGGGAGAGGGCACGTTTGGGGAAAATATCACCAGGTCCCTACCTCAGCAAAAATATTCAGATAAATAGAGATTTAAAACAAAAACAAAAACAAAAACTCTTAGTAACAAAAAAAAAAGCTTCATTAAGAAAGCATGGATTAATTTATTTTTTTGTTGTGATACTTTCTTTTTAAACAGATAAAAAAACCCAAATGCCATAGAGGAAAAAATGGATATGTGTATTTAGAATTCTGAGTGGAAAAATAATTTTATAATCAAACTCAAAAGACAATGGCAAACTGAGGAAAAATTTTTGCACCACAAATGGAAAATATTCTTAATTGACAAAGACCTTTTATAAATGAAAAGGACTAGTAATCCAGTACAGACAAGACAAAGGATTTGAACAGGCATTTTGCAGAAAAATAAATATGAAAGGCCAGTAGACATGAAAAATGGTTATTTCTCTTCTAGAGGAATGTAAATCACAGCAGTGGGCTGGTGTTTCTTACCTCTCACTTGAGGCTGTTCCTTCAGAAGTTTCCTACTCACTTGAGTGAAAGTGTGGGCGCGGCGGGCGGCTTTATGGTTGGTTGCCAGTGTGAAGTGTCCCCGTTCTGAGGAGCAGTTCAGCACTTCTCTCTCCGCAGTTTTAGGGTGACAAACTTTGTTCTTGGCCATACCACCACCGGAGAACTTGAGATACTGCCCAAGTTTACCCAAGAAGACAAAACATTGTTTATTGTAGCTTTGTCTGTAATAGCTAAACAAACACATTCAAGTCGACGGCACCATGTGGAGATCAGGAGTGGAGTTTGCCTCTGTTCTTACTCTTGGTTCCACTCTCAGTTGAACTGGGGAGATGTGGCTGGGTTACCTGCCACCGCTGCCCATGCCTGCATCGGGCGTCTGCCAGAGGCAGCACAGTGCCTACCTGGGGCCTCCAGGCTGCCAGAAGCAGCCAGGATTTCTGCCCAACAAATTGGATTTGAACTCCTGAGCTCACCTCCATTGCTGGGTTCCCATAGGGCTGTTTTGGTGGCAGTGAGAATCGTAGAATTCTCTGGGATAGCTAACTTCACAGAGTTGCTGCAGAACCATCTCACTGGCCTGACAGCCTTAGCATAGTGAAGCCTTTGCATTTGGTAATGAGTGGATCTAGTGTGAACACTAAAGCAAAGCTGAGCTTCCAGAGTGTCGCTACCCTGCTGTTCTTCCCCACATAGTGCACTGTCCCTGACAGTTACTGTGCTGGATGGGCCTTTCATAGGTGTTTAAAGCTGAAAACAAAAACTCTGTTGAGAAATACTGCTTATCCCTGGTGTCTCCACACCCTGCTTATTCTGGTGGCTAAGACTGTCAGGTTATCCAGTGCACTGTGCCTCTAGAGCTTACCCCACTCCCTTAGTGGGAGCAGATCAATGGTATATGAGTCAGTAAGTTGGTCCCTAATGAGGCTCTACCCCGTCACCCAGTCTTCCCTTCTCCCATCAATTGTTGATATGAACTTAATGAAGCATGCCTGCTATAAGTGTGTGCGATCAATGGATATAAGCTCTTGGCCTGAGGAAAGCTAGGTTTTAGGGTCCTTAGAACAGGGACACAAAGCTTCCTATCCATATATATCTCCATGAATGGGTGCATGGATAAATGGAAGATAAGGAGTTTTTGTTGAGAGATGGAGATCAAAAGAATTAAATGCCTTCTTACATCTTTTTAGCACCTCCTCCAGCCCGAAGTTGACAAAGATTCTCTGTTCTTTCCACATAACTGTGCATGTGAAATTGGACATGGGTCCAATTCTGGATATGGTGTGATGAAAGCAGTTCTTCTCCCACTGGAATTATTAGAGACAGGAGCCAGGTGTCCCTCTCTTTATAGGTTTTGGTTAATCTCTGTTTATGGGAAATCTTCCCATTCTTGAAAATCCAGTCTAATGACTTAATGTGGAACCAGCCTCATCACAGGCCTGCCTGTCTCCTTACTTTAGGTCCTGCTGAAAAAAGAATGTGGTCTATACCCTAAATCTAATAAATGAATCCTAAGCAGTGTGATCCTTCCTTCCCAGCCCTTTCCATAACCCCAAATCAGTGTCCTTTGGGCCCTTTTTTCTGTGGATGTAGGAAGCCTGAATTCTGTGTTAGTGGACCCTGTGAATACTTAAAATGCCCAGTAATAGAAAGAATCCAAAATATTGATTGATAATATGAAAGCGTTTGAATTTGCTGGTCCTTTGCGGTGTATGGGCGTGGGGGGAATAAAATATTCTTTAGCAGGGTATTGGTTCAATAAATTATAATATGGCTATACAGTGGTGTATTAGGTTTGTTTGTTTTAACTTGTATTTTGGTATAGAAAGATCTCCTTGTGTAAATTATTCATTGATTAAAAACTGTGTAGCTGTGTTTGTAATGTAATGTCCCTTTTGTAGAAATACTGTATTGGCGTATGCATGGGATGTTTCAGACATAAGTCATAAGGGAATATATTACTTACGGAAACATTTCATTTTTGCCTTTTTATACTGTTTGATTTTTCCTGTTATAGAATTACCATCTACTTATTTTATGAATTAGAATTTGTTGGGTTGTGGGATTATAGCTAACCATTCTTTGTTTTGGTCATCCTAATTTTCAGTACTATATATTTATCTCTCGTGTATTTTTCAAAGTAAAATATGATTATTTTATTCATATATTCTCAGACTACACAGGATGACATCAATTGAAAGAGAAGAAAAGGAGAAAGTGAAAAAAAAAGAGAAAAAACAAGAAGAAGAAGAAACGATGCAACAGGCTACCTGGGTAAAATATACATTTCCAGTTAAACATCAGGTAATGTTTATTACAGTCTCTTAAAATATTGTCAGCCATTCTGAGACTTTTATTCTTCACCTTTGAATACTTAGTCATCATGTTTTACTTTTGACAAATCTCTTAATATAGTTGAAATAAAGTAAATCTTCTAAGTACAGATTTATCTTAGAATATAGGTAGATTATTAGGTTAGTTTGTTGAAATTGTTACAAAATTGTGTTACATCTTTCATATTGGAAATGAATATTAAATTTTTTTCCCTAAATTCCTAGTGAATTTGATTCCTAATGAAAACAACAGTATCAGTTAATATAATTAATTTGCCTGTTTGGTTATATTTGGTAAAGGTGTGCAAGTCCACATGTACTTTAGAAGCATTCTTATCTGTTTTTAATTGATATTTTATTTATCCCAGGTTTGGAAACAAAAAGGAGAAGAATACAGAGTCACAGGATATGGTGGTTGGAGCTGGATTAGTAAAACTCACGTTTACAGATTTGTTCCTAAATTGCCAGGCAATACTAATGTGAATTACAGAAAGTCATTAGAAGAAAGTAAGTAATTGAACTCATTTTTTTCTGTAAATCATTTCTATTTGTGTTAATTTCTTAAACAGTCATAGTACATGGATCATATTTTAGATTAAAGTGTTTTCTGAAATTTTTAATAGAATGCAGAATTACTAATAATGGTTTACTCATTACAAACTCAAAACTTATATATCGCCTTTATTCCCATTTTATCATTGCCTATTTTGACTAGCACTATTCTTATAGCTGAAGTAACATAAAAAACATTGAATAAGAAGAGTATCCATTTAGCTTTTTATTCTTTTGTTATCTCCGGGCTTCAGACGCATCCTGCTGCCCTTTTCTGTAGCTCTTCTCTTACCAGTATGCTGCTGTCTCGACACGTAATAAGTGTGCTTTCTGCATTCTTCCCTTCCCTCAGCCCAACTTTGCTGGACGGGATCACTTATTTAATAAAATATAGGTGCGCTTTTCTGAGTCCTTCGGACATTTAGATTCAGGTGAAAAGAAAAGAAAAAGTAAGGTAGAAAGTGTTTCTCTGGTCTAAGAAGCTTCATCTAGACAGTAGTTCTGTTACTACGCAGAATAATGAGCTCCCATATAGCCATCATCAGACTTTTAACAGTTACCACATTCTGTCACTCTTGTTTCAGCTAGCATTGTCTACTTTTTCCCTGGACTTTTCCCCTGTGTTTAAAGCAAATCTCAGAAATCATGTTATTTATAAAATGTAGTTCAGGATATGAAAAGTGGATATATTTTTCCCATAGACATCATTCCCTTATTACATTCAACAAATTAACCTATTAAACACATTAGTCATCTGGTTCTCAGTCCATATCCAGTTGCCCCAGTCATCTGAGATGCCTTTTTAGTATTGCCAGTAAACCAGGTCCAAACAAGGATCAGGCCTCACATTGCAAGGAAATGTGGTTACTTCTCTTAAGTCTCTTTTATTCTGTGATGCAGACTTAAGTGTTCTTAACATAGATAAGCTAACCAGTTATCCAAGAATTAAAAAAAAAAAGTGACTATAAAAGTTTGTGTATACACTTTTTTTCTGGTTCGGGCATCATAACATTTATCCAATTGTAATATGATTCTGTAACACAAAAGTATACTCGAAACCACTGATAGACTTTCTGGCATCAGCGAATGGGTTGAAATAGTCTCATGTGAAGGTTTCTGAAGCACAGCTAAAATATAGTCATTCCTTTTATTTTTAGATCAAGTGTATAAAAAAGTATACAATATCTTCAACTTAATTAAAAACCGGAAGTATCAGTTGCTAGAAAATGCTTGATATTTCCATTAAGCTACCTATATTAAATTGCTGACATTTGAAATAACTGAAATTACTATATACTTGGTCCTTTTTAGCCAAAAATAATGTGGATGAAAATATGGACGAGTCAGATAGAAGAAAAAGTCCGCAAAGTCCAAAAAAAATAAAGACAGAGCCTGATTCTGAGAAAGGCGAGGTAAAAGGTTCAGATGCTATGAAAGGAGACCAAAGTGAAATGGACATTTCAAAGAATGCTGAGAAGAAGGACCAAGGTAAGGAGAGTCAAGTGTGGGGTCCGCCTGGGGGTGATCAGAATGCCCTGGATCTAGTGCACAACAGCAGGCAAGGTACTGCATTGTCTTTCCTTGCTAACAGCTTTATTAAACCATCATTCTTATGCCATGTAACTCACCTATTTAATGCATAGAATTATTAATATATTTAGAGTTGTTCAAGCGACCATAATCCATTTTAGAACATTTCATCACCCCTAAAATGAAACCTCATATCCATCAGCAGTCATGCCCCAGTTACCGCTAAATTTCCTCCCTTCCTCCCTACCACCGTCTCCCAGTCTACTTCTGTTTGTATGGATTTGCTTATCTTGGATATTCCATAAAAATGGAGTCATGCACTGTGACTTTGTGATTGTCTTCTTTCTCTTAGTACATTTCCCAGGTTCATCCATGTTGTAACATGTGTTTACATTTCATTCCTTTTCATTTCTGAATAATAGTTGGACAGCTGTGCCATATTTTATTTCTCTTTATATCAGTAGGTAGACATCTGGGTTTTTACTTATTGACAGTTACAAATAGTGCTGATATGAGCGTTTGTGTGCCAGTTCTTATGTGGACACATGGTCTCATTTCTCTTGGGTTGATGCTTAGGAGTGAGATTGCTGGGTCATGAGATAACTTTCCAGCTTTTGAGGAGCTTGCATTGTATTTTGTCAAAAGTTGTTTTTTAATACTTACTTAGATAAGGCTAGATAATGTATGAGCTGTAAGATAGCACTATAAAATATGTTACATTAAAGCTTACATGAAGGTATATGAAATAGCTGCCACATGCTAAGTAATTTTTCATCGTGACATTTCATCATTTTTAATTACTAAGAATCAGAATATTACATATTTGGAATATTTTTTTTTAACCTTTTGTAAAGTTCTGTCACAGGTTCATCTACTTAAATTAAGAAATAAGGAAAATTGGTAGTTTTGAAGTTAAAAAAAAGTTTTAGA
>RJWH01005940.1:0-64714 GCA_004363575.1 Solenodon paradoxus
CCCCCCCCCCCCCCGGCCCGTGCATGTGCAGACCTTCCCCTCAAGCTTTCCGGGCCCTGCAGTCAATTCCTCGGGAGCAGAAGTTATTAAAGACTCTGCCTCGAAGGGTTTCTCTCCCCCAGAGTGATTCTGGCACAGAAAATTATAAACCCACCTGCAGGGGTGGGGAGATACAGTTTTAATTTGTCAAAAAAAGAAGAAAAAGAAAAAACCCTCATGCTGTGGTTCTGGACTCTAGCGGTGTGGGGGTGGTCATGAGGGGGTCTCTTCTGGGGCTTGCGGCAGGTGGGGGGAGCCTCAGCAAGCTCTGTGAGCTGATTTGGCCCAGACAGAGGGCCGTTGGGGACCCGGAGGGCTAAGTGCTCTGTTCGAGCCCTTTCTGTGTGGGCTCTCCGCCTCTCTCCCCATTGACTGGCACATCCCGCTGGGCCTTGGCGCCAGTGCCAGTTCCTTCTGCCTCCTCCTCCCTCCAGGACCCCCCTGCAGCCTCAGCCCATCCTTCCATCCCCTCTCTGCCTTCTGCCTGGCTCCCTGACCAACCGTCTCTTTTTCCTTCCCTTCCGCTGGCCGCCGTTCTCCTTCCAGCATGTCTTCTTGTTTGGTCCAGTGATAAAAGTCTCACCTGGGCGGGGCATGGCACCCCATGTCCAAGCAACAGGAGACGGGCCAGGAAGATTCCCCACCTCCCTGCCAACCATGAAGTGCAGGTCCTTCGAGACTTGTTTTCTGTGCCAAAAAATATTTTTTAAACTTGGGCTATTATTATATTCCCTGTTTTGTAGGCAGCTTTCTTTGCTTAGCGGTCTATGGCAGACATCTCTGCACGCCAATAAATATAGATCGACAGCATGCTTTTAATTGTTGCATAGGATTCCATGGTGCGGCTGGAGCCTGATTCATGTTCTGACTCCATATTAATGGACTTTGGGGTGGTTTCTTGCTTCCTGGTTCCTCTGAGTCCCTTCCTGTTCCCCAGTGCCTCCTGAGTGTCTCTCCCTCCACCCCTCCGTCCCGTCTCGTCTCCCTCCTCCCCCATCTCTGGGGTTTCTCTCCATTCCTCCCTCATTCCTGGAGACCCACCCTCAATTTCTTCCCTGCACCCCCTGCTCTTTCTGGACATACCCCCCCAATTCCCTCCAAGCTCCCAGTTCCCTGTGGAGAGGTTGGGGGGCCACTGGTGTTTAACACCCACTCCCTGTGTCAGACAAGTGCCGTCTCATTAGTGCGCCTGTCCCCCCAAGTGAGGCAGGCAGGAGCCACTGTGGCAGTGAGAGGCCTAATTGAATGTAACTAATTATTCACTCCCTTAAATGGGCCTGGGAGGGACAGAATTACTCACTCTGAACTGGGGAGACAGGGAACGGCCGGCTGGCAAACAAATCCTGGGGCCTGTGGAGGCAGCTCTCCCTGGAATACTAATTAGGGCTGGAGTGAGGGGACAAAATCTGAGCTGAGATGCCTTGTGCCCCGCCCATCGGGGAAGCCCTGTGGGAGCAGAAACTGGGTCCTGGTGACTCTGACTGGAGGTCTGAGCCCACCCTGGGCTGCAGGGAAGGGTTAATGTTAGGGGTCTGGAGGGCTAGGGAAGGGGCCTGGGGCAGCAGGGGCTCATGTTTGGAGAGGGCACAGCCTGCCTGGAGGGGGACAGCCAGTCCCCCTCATACCATGGGGTGGTGGGGGGCCCGACTATCTCCAGGAGTGTCCCCTCTGCTACCAGGGGCTACCACTGCCAGGCTCAGTGCTCAAGCCTGGTGTGCCCCTTCCTCAAATCCTTCCCGCAGCTCTGAGTGGGGCGAGCTGAGGCTCAGGGAGCCGGTGGATGAATTCATCAGGATCAGGTGGCTGGGGCGGGCAGAGCCTGGCTCCACTCTAGCTACAAAGCAGGAGTTCTGAACCCCAGAATCACCCAGGCTTCATTCCTGCCCCATGAAGTGGATGTCTGTGCACTGGGGTGTGATCGTCAGAATCCTGGAATCAGTATTTTTTTTAGTGCTTCCTGGGTGGGCTTAACATCCATCCAGGACTGAAGCCACCGGCTTAGACCTCTGCCCACTATTTGAATGCTGCTTGATCCACGCTGGCCGAGGTGTGTCTTCCTCCACTCACTCCTGTCCCTCAGGGTGTTCTGTCCTCCTCTTCCCTCCAGGACTCCCCTTTCCCCTCAAGTTGAGTCTTACCTGTGATTCTGCTTTCCTGACGTCTAGGGTGTGAAGGAGGTGGCCGGAGGGAAAGCGTGGAACAGGATGGTGGAGGAGTGTGCCGGCCGTGCAGCGAGGGCCCAAGTCCTAGTCCAATGGGCCTCTGGCCACACTGTCTGGGAAGCTCCTGGGTCAGAGGTGAAAGGTCAGTTAAGAATTGTGCGGGAATGGAAAGAGGCGACTCAGCTCCGGGGAGCTGTAGAAAGGAGAGTGCACTGGACCCTAAAGCGACCCATTACAGGAGTTGAATCCTCCTTGCCGCTGAACGAGATGAGGCTCAGAAGGGTTGAGGAAGAGGCCAAGGACACACAGCCCCGCCAGTCTCGTTTCTGGCTGTCCTGGGTTCCAAACCCCCTGTGCCCCTCTCCTATGCTGCTTTGGTTCAGCTGTTGTGCTTGTGAGCTCTTCCCCGGCAGGCGTGGGTGTGGGTGGGCCACTACTGTGCTTGTCCCCTCCTGCAAGGGGGAGCCATCACCAGCCTTCCACTCCGCCCAGCCCGCCTAGCCTTCCTCTGACCAGTGAAGGGAGGGGAGGCGCCTGCCCCTGCTCCTCGCCCCTCTTCTCCGGTGCCACTCAGCAGGCGCCTGCCTCCCCGTGGCTAGGGGCTGGTGAAGAGTCGGGGAAGGCGGGTCATCCTGCCAGCCAAGTGACAAACAGCCTTGTTTGCAACAAAGGTGGAGAGAGCCCTGGGTCGTTCTAGGGCAGGAACATGCCTCCCTTCCCATTCTACCCTGCTGTGAAGGTGGCAAGGAGAGATGGACCGGAGCTGTCACGCTCACCCCCTCCCACCACCCTCCGCAAGTGCGAAGGACTTCATGGGAGCTTCATACAGGGCAGCGAATTTATGAGCCCAACACAGATTCCCCAATCACCCCGCCAGCCAATCCATCTTTCCGGAGCCATGGATGGAATGAAATTATCGTGAAATAAATCTGTACAGATGATGGAGGTGCTGGCGGGTGTGGTGGGGGCGTAACTGGGGTGTGAGCAGCAGAGGAAGCTGGGGCTCAGGTGGGAGGCCCGTGGCTACTCCCCCTTGGCTGAGACCCAGAGAGGAGACTGCTGACTTTCTTCTTTCACGTCTTGGTTGGTCAGGGTGGAGGGGTGCAGGGGACGTGGGTTGCTGATCTCCATCTATGCCTCCAGCTCCCCCTTGGAGCCCCCTGCCCAAGAAGACACTGGTCTGCAGGGCTGGCTGCAGAGCCCTCCAGCTGTGACGGGCTCCAAGTCACCCATTCCCAGACGCCAGAGACAGAGAGGTGCAGGGCAGCTGGGGCAGGGGTTGGGAGTGAGGGGCTGGGACCTGGGGCAGGGGCGGGGCAGCAGAGTCAGGGCAGGACCTGGGGCCTGGGTGGTGCTTCATAGCTTTGGTTGTCCACTGGAGGGGCCCGGAGGCCCCCTGCTGGGCCGGGTGCAGTCCTCTCATTGCTAGGAATGACAGAACTGGGAAAGGACAGGGCGTTGAGGTCACTTGGATTGCTGGGTGGTGCCTGTCCATCAACCTGTGCAGAGGCAGTTTGGTACTTGAACATCCTCCATAGCAGGACTGGTGGTTGATAGCCAAACGCCAGTGTTGGGGTACAGCCAGTGTTTGGGGCAGCAGGTGCGTAAAAGCCTTAGTGCCCCTTTTCCCTCCATTTTGGCCAGCAATGTCGGGTGTCTTCCCCAAAGACTCTGATGACCGCTAGCCTAGGTGACTCAGAGGATGGGCTCAGAGCTAAAGGGCTCCTAGGGTACAAACCAGGCCCAGAGCTCCAGAACCCTCCTGTCCTCCTCCTACCTCAGCAGCTCTCTGGGGAGCTCTGTTTGCCCTGAAGCGGACACAGCCAGATGGCTGGATGAGATGGTCTGCCTCCTGGGCAGGGGCGGTCCTGAGAGAGAGATGAGGAGAGTTCTGATTCTGCTGGGTCACCGGGCAGGACGGGCCTCCCCAGCCTGCCCTGGCCTTGCTCTGGGATCCCTCTGCCTCCTCTTCCCAGGAAGGAGCACTGGGACTTTGGGGGATGATAAAGGCCATACAGCCAGACCACCAGCCCCTCTTGATGTTGCTGGCTGGGCAGGGGGCCCGGTGTGAGCGCCCCCGGAGGCAGGCTCAGATGGTGGGGTGGGGGCCAGACACACACTTGCTCTGGAAATGAGATTTGCCTCGTTATCTGTGCTTGCTCAGGCCGAGGGCCTGGGGCAGTAACTTACCCATCCAAGGAGGTAAGGGAGGAGGGACTGGAGGCAGAGGGATGGGGAACAGCTGCTGGGGGACGGAGGACGGGGTTGGGGGCGGAGATAGAGAGGGAGAGGGAGAGCGTGCGCGAGCGATCTCTGGGTGACTTGTGCATGCTTGTCTCCAAAAGTGTGTGTGTGTCCACTTTCCTGGTTGCTGTGGAAGCTCTTTAAAAGGATATGTGTCCAAGGGCTTTGCTTCCTGCTTGTGTGTGTGTGTGTGTGTGTGTGTGTGTGTGTGTGTGTGTGTGAGCACACACTCCCTGTGGTTCTGTCTGTATGTGCCCAGCCGTGCCCCTCAGGAGACTGTAGGCCCCAACACGTCCTCAGGGACAGAGTCAGGAACCCCGGGCACTCACGGGCTGTCTGGGGCGAGCTGGGGCCTGGACGTGGTGGGCCTGCACGTCTTCCAGAGGCACTGCTTGGCAGGGAACAAAGGGACAATCAGCTGAGAGGCCAGGAGAGAGCTGGCTGATTGAGGAAGTAGAATCCGAAGGAGCCTCTGGGGCCTTGTAGGGGTGGAGTGGGGGGGGGGCAGGGGTGCATCCTGATTAGGGAGCAGGTGCAGCTGGGTTTACCTGAGCCACGGGGGGCCAGGCAGTCTTCGGAGGGGGAAGCCCGGGCAAGGCGGGTACAAGCTGCAGCTGGGCCTGAGGCTGAGGCCGGGACTGATGACGGATGACCATGAGGGGAGAGGTGTAGGGGCTGTGGGACAGGAGGTGACAGCCTGTACAGAGCAGTTCCAGCCCACCCAGAGCTGTGTGCCTGACGAATGTCTGCCACACAATCCTGGCAACAGAGGCAGTTTCTGTCACCAGTCAGGGCTCCGAAGGAGGGAGCAGATGCCTAGAGTGGTGAGGGGACTCCCGAGGGGACACGCTCAAGGCCGCACAGCACTGAGTCAGGCGGGCTTGACTTTGGACCCACCTTTGACTTTATGCCACAGTGCCATGGGGACAAGTTAGGGAAAGCAGATTGCAGGGACAGAGAAAGAGGAATTTATGAACCAACCTGACCAGCAAAGCAGACTGGCCTGGGAGACGGTGACAGGCCCGCCCCTGCAGGCATTCAAGGCGAGGCTGACCGTTGACGTTCTTTCTTTTGAGACAGACATGGGTCTTGTTTTCTCTTGCACCTGTTGTGTGGACTTGAGCCAGAGCCCCTGGGTCTGAGTCCCAGCTCCACCCGTTACTCACTGTGTGTCTGCGGGCAGCTTGCTAGCCCTCTCTGAGCCTCCGGGTTTGATCTGTAAATGCAGGGCTCTGAGGACTGAATGGGCGACACAAGTGAAGTGTCTGGCAAGTAGTGTGCATAGTAGCTCATGAGATTCTAGCGTTGCTTGTGGGTGGGGCAGGGTGGGAATGGAAGAAGGTGGGAGATGAGAGAGCAGGGGAAGAGGAGGAGGTGGGATGGGCAGAAGGAGCGATGTTGGCTCTCAGAGCTTCATGGGCAGAGTGACCTCCTGTCTCCTCTGCTTCAGTTTAGACCAAATATCTTGTCTCTCACGGGGTCACTACCCCCAGCCCTCTCTTGTCCTGCCTGATCACTCTCCCAGTTCATCCTCCGCTTTCATTCATTGGACCACATCACTCCCCTGTGACAGCCTTCCATGGCTCCCCTCTGCCTGGAGAAGTGGTTCTCAGGTGTGCCAGGAGACCCCCAAAGAGGCTGGGGGACAGCCGTTGGTGGCACGCGAGTTGGTGCCCCTTGAGGGCTTCCCAGTTCCCTTTCGATGGCAAGGAGGACATCTCTGCTTGGGGCTGCTGTGTCCGTCACACCTCCTGGGGCTGCTGTGTCCGTCACACCTCCTGCCCAAGAGTTCAACTCAGACTCAGCCCAGAGCAAACAACGTTTCTGGTGAGAGCTCAACAACATGGATCATTTTAGCTCTCAATTCCTCCAGCCACTCTCACCTTCTGCAGACACCTTCCCCGTCCACTCCTTGACTCCACGCTCTCTTGTTGGCGTCCTGCCCCACTGGCTCTCTGCCCCATCTCCTGTTTTGGGGTTTCTCCCCTGTGGCCGGTCCTCTCAGCGCTGACCCCGGGTTCTGCTGTTTTGGGGTTTCTCCCCTGCGGCCGGTCCTCTCAGCGCTGACCCCGGGTTCTGCATCGGAGAGTCTGAACTCTATCCTGTCCCGCGGCCCCAACCACCACCAGTGACTGACCCCCACGATGCATTGCTCTGAATTCGGTGAAACTTCCAGCTGCCTCCTGGACATCGCCATGGGGACACCCAACAGGTATCTGGAACCTCACAGTCTAAAGTGGAGCCGGCGTTGCCCACATCTCACCTCCCCTCCTGCTGTGGTCTCAGCAGACGGTCCCCATCTAGGAGTGGTCCTTGGCGCCCTGCTCTGGGGTCTGCTGCCCAATCCAGTCCGTCACCTGCGAACATATTCTGAAATAGCCGCTTCTCATCACTGCTTCTCGACCCGTCCAAGCTATCATCGCCCCATACCTGCACGCCACAGTCAGCTCTGCATCAGCTGGGGACCACCACCTGGGCTCCCCACAATCCACCACGCAGCAGCCAGAGGGGTTTTTAAAGACAGTGAGAATGTCACTCCACCACTGAAAACTCTCAAAGGGCATTACTTTGTATTTGCAACAAATCCAAGGCCTGCGGTTTACAGATGCCATGTGACCGAGTCTTTCTCCTTCACTCCATAGGCCCCCCAGCCCCACACCCCGCTCGTTACCCTCTTCCAGTCACGCTGAGCTCAGTTCCACCTGAATCTCTGTTCACAATTTCCTCCCCTGACCTTTGCACGCTTGGTCATTTCTCTTCCATTGATTGTCCCCTTGAGGGTGACCTCCTCAGAGGAGCCTTCTCTGGACACCTCAAAGTCAACTCACCCCCAGACACACCTGGCTCTTCTGGTCCTCTGCTGAACATGCCATTTTTGTTTCTTTGGTTTAGTTTTTGCTTTTTCCCTTAGAATTATAAGCCAGGAACTTGGGGAAGAGTTTGGCAGTTTCTCAGAAAGGTAAATTTGGGGTATAGTCAAGAGAATAGAAAACATATGTCCACACTTATCTTGTACATGAGCGTTGACAGCAGTATTTTTCAAAGTAACCCAGTGTCCGTGGACTGAGAAATGGATGAACAAAACGTGTGCATCTGTACAATGGGGACTTAATCAGCAACAGAAAGCATGAGTGGTGCTGCCTTGTGCTACGACACAAATCAATCTGGAAACCAGTTTGCTAAAGGAAAAGAGGCAGCCACAAAAGGTCACTTATTGTCAGGTTCCATTCATATGCAACGTCCCGAATAGGCAAACTCAAGGAAATAAGAAGTAGACACGTGGTTGCCAGGGGCTGGGGATGAAAAGTGATAACAATGGGTCCAGGGTTTGTGCTGGGGAGGTGAAGCCACCCTAAAATCTGATCGTGGTGGTGGGCTCACAACTCTGTAAATATATTAAAAACCACCGGAACTGCATCATTTAAAAGGTTGGAATTTGTGCTATGTGTATTCTGTCTCGATAAAGCTGTTATTAAAGAAACAAAGTGAAAAGAGTGAGAAAAGCCAATAGTCATACAGAGAAACGTAGAACTTTGACAAACCATGGGAAGGAATGTGAATGATTGAAGTTGGCTTATAGGCTTATTAAAGCAAAGTCTAGTAACATCCTAGTTGAACATTCAAGGTTTAACTCCAGCCTGTATCCTGCTCTTCTCCCTAATCCGCCACATTGGGCTGCTCCGGATTTCTGTGTCTGGTGCTGGCAGCGCAGGGCAGAGGGGCAGGGCAGACAGGGTTTGGGCCCAGGTTGGCTCCCAGATGGGAGGAGGGGGACGGATGAGGACCTGGCAACAAACAAGCAGGAAGGAGACTCTGAGATGCAGAGAACGATGCAGACGAAACTGACACAGTCTGAGAAATCCAGAGGACAGAGGGGACAATTCAGCTGAGGAGCAGGACAGACCAAGATGGGGATGAGGCGGCAGGCAAAGGGGAGAGACTGGGCGAAGGCCTGGGGGCAGAATGGCCAGTGGGAGGGGCCATCCGAAGATGGATGAGGCTGGATTGTGGCCAAGGAGGTGGGGCGTGGGGAAAATGGTCCTACAGAGAAAGTTGGTCCAAGACCAGGGACCTTGTAGGCCATGTCAAGGACTCTGGATTTTTCCAGAACTCAGATGCCACCCTACACAATAGTATGGTTATTTTTTTCCTTCAAATTGCCATGCCGCCCTGCCATTCACATCCATCTGTTCATTGTCTCCCCCTTCTAGAAAGGACACGGACTTTGTGCTGATCACTGCTGTGTCCCCAACAGCCAGAACAGTGCCCGACTCATGCAGACCCTCTGCTTAACTGAGTTATTTAAAGTCAGGGACGGTGGAATTCATCATTGCGTCCTCAGGGCCCAGCACAGAGCTTGGCTTACACATGCTGCTTAAATATTTAAAGACACCATGAATGAAGGAAGGAAGATCTCATTCAATGGGCTACAAATTTCTGAAGGGCAGGGACTACCTGATAGATGTCTCCAGGAACCAACACATTGGCCGGCAGAAAGCAGACACTCAATAAAGCTTTGCTGAAGGAACCAAGAATCTCCTCTGGATGGGGGCTCCTGGCAGGTCCCGGAGGAGGAGCTAAAATGACACATTTGGCGCTTTCCATACAGGCTCCCAGGCAGGCAGGGGAGATGACTGACTGGCAAAGGGTCTCAGGACCTGGAGTCACAGGTTGTGCCAGCAGGGTCAGCCTGGATATGTGGGGGTGGCCAAGGAGAACTGGAGCACCCAGGAAGGCGTCCTTGATCAGAGACTCTTACCCCTGCTCATCAGTTTCCTACCCCACCTTCCTCTGATGACTGGCAGGCAACTCCACCAATGAGTTGTGGGTGCAGCTGGGGGAGGTGGTGGGTTGGGACAGATGGTGGGAGACCAGGAAACCCCCATGTTCTCCTCCATCTGTTACATTTAATTGACTTCCCGCAGAAAGGAAAAATAAAAAAACAGTTGCAAGGATGAAATTGCTAATTAAAAGTCCCTCTGATTAGATAGACAAATATTTACCAATTATGCCTGACCCTGTCTGTCCCTCTTATGTCTGCAAACTCCCCCATCAGCACCATGGCCGCCTGACACCCAGCTGGTGGCTCTTTCACCAGTCGTTCTCCTGGAGCTCAGACCAGTTACTGGCAAAGCAGGGTAGGAGAGAGGCAAATGCGGACAAGTAGTCATCCAACAGACACCATGCCTATTGCATGTTCAGGCTCAGCGCTGGGCCCCGGGGGGGTCAGAGCAGGATTTCCACTGTCCATTCTTTAGGGTGTATGCTGTGTGAAAACTCACCCCAGGAGAGGGGGCTCCACTGGTTACCTGGGACCTCTGGTTCCAGAGGAAGAGGACTTCTCTTTTCTCTGCACAAAGGGCCAATAGCTTACCCAGCCATATATCCACACTTATGCCTGCCCAGAGGGGGTGCTCTTTTCTTATCCACATGGAATGGGCTGGGGACACCTCCAAAGAGATGAACTTAATTCTATTCCTGATTCATAATTCAGTTGGGAGAGTGAGGGAGAAAAGTATGCCAGTGATGAGAAAACAGTCATTTAGCAAATATTCGTTGAGTACCTAGTGTTTGCCAGGCGCCGTGTTAGGAGCTGGGGTGGGGTGGGGAGAGAAATGAGTGATCTACACTTTCTGTCCTCCAGGAACCCAGTCTACTTGGAAGAGATGGCTGTGCAAGCCAGCACCTGTCCTGCATTTGTCCTATGCTTCCTCTCTTCTGAATAATCTCTAGGGATATGTGTGAGGTATGAGAAATAGTGCTGAACACACATTGCTTGCATTCAAATACTGTCTCTACCACATCCTGATGGTGTGACCTTGAGCAAATCCCCCGACCTGACCTTTCTGTGCCTCGGGTCCCCTCCCTGTAATTGGAGCTAATGATAATAATGGTGACAACATCTTAGGGTCATTAGAATAATTAAATAAGTTTGTGCATATAACTCATGTCTGACACATAGTAAGCAAAGGTTAGCTATTGTTTTGGGTTTGTTTTTACTTGTTTTGAGTACTTAATATGGCCAGTCTCTGTCCCGTGGGAGCACAGAGCTGTGCCAGCCCAGTTTCACTTCTCCTTGGAGCTCACAAGATGGAACATCCACGAAGAAACACTCAAACTCACACAGGCTCACTCACACACAGACTGTGCTGAAAGGAATTGTCATGGCAGGTTGTGGTTCTAGAATGAACGGATTTTTTTTTTTTTTTTTTAAAGAGGAAGGCCTACTGGCAGGAACGAAGACAGGCAGGCAGCAGGCAGGAACGACAAGAGGAGGAAGAAGCACTGAATTCATTTAGTTGTTCATTTTAGTGATTCCCCCAGTTCTGGGCCTCAAACTCAGGTCCTTGGTCTGCATCTGGACTGCACCCCAGGCATGGGCTTAATCCCTGAGCCACCAGAGTGCATCAGATGAATGAATCTTCAGCATAAGTCAGACGAGTGGGGTTGTCTTATGCCTGGTCTAGGGAAATGGAATGACCTCCTGGTAAAGTAGTGAGCTCTCCATCACTGGAGGTATGCCAATGCCCAAGTGTGAGGTTGCCCAAGAGAAGACCCCAGCGGTGGGAGAAAGGCTGGTCTATTCTATCAGGCAGACACTGGTTTGGGTTGGGACAGCCCTCTCGTGGGCTGTTTCCCAGGACCAGAGGGGCAAGCCTGTGGAATCCTGGTATGGCGCCACGGCCTGGGGTCCTTTCCCCCACCGAAGGGAGAGCCACGTGTGTCCATTCCTGGGGCAAGGACTGGGTGGTAGAACCGCAGGCAGAGGCCTCAACGTGGCACCTCCAGCTCCTCCAGGAAGCCCAGGCTGAGGTGGGAGGTACCTGGGATGACACAGTCCCGAAGAGGTGACTTGGGAACCCACTCTGCTCATGTGACCTCTCCTACTTGCTCCTTATTTCAGTTTCTCCCGCTGTGAAGTGGGAAGAGGATGGACCCCAACACATCAGTGTCAGCCTTGTTCCCCTCCTCCTGCTCCCAAAGTACAGACGACATACACTAAACACCCAGCACTGGGCTCAGCTGACCCTGGTACCAGCTCCTTGAAGTCCCCCCACCCAGGAGGCGTGTGATTATCATCATGCCCACTATACATATGAGGAAACTGAGGCCCTTAGAAGTGGAGAAGCTTGTCCCCATTCACTCAGCGTGGAAAGGACAGAGCGGAGCCAGTTCTCCAATCCCTGCCTGGCTGAAACAGGCACTGGGGATGTCAGTGACCTTTGCCCTCTTGCTGCCCACTACTACCAGTCTCTCCAGGAAGGCCCTCTGCCCTTTGCTCAGTCCGTAGGGACATTCCCCCACTCCCCGTCCCGCTCTTGGGCTCATACCATGAAAGCCCTATGCAGAGTCTTCTACTCCAGAGGGATATATATTATCTAAATTTGATAAGACAACTTAATTTCACTCCGTGTCTGTTACCGGCGATAAAACCAGGAGACTTTTATGACCCAGCGTCCTCGGCAAGATTGTCAGGAACTTATTATACAAGGTCTAACCGGATTTCTCTCTGCAGATGGCTGCGAGCCATGGGCTGGAACGCAATTCGGCAACACATTTGGGGGAATAAATGCAAAATGCTTGTTCCAGAGACTTAGATAAGGCAGCAGGCCTCCAAGCTCCCCCCCTAAATCGGATCTGCCTTTCCTGGGCCCTAAAGGGTGATTTCGGAGGATTTGCCCTGTCAGGGGAAGAGGAGATGCTGGCTTTTCTCTCCCCCCTCATCCCTTGATCCTCTTACCCCCAGGGAGGAGAGTGGCGGTGCCTGAGACTTGGGGTTCAGCAACGGCATTTCCTGGAGAGTCAGCAATTCAGGATGGAGGTGGGGTGGGAGAGGCAGGCAGTGGTGGAGGGAGAGGAAGTGGGCGAGGGCTGTGTGTGAGGGCTGTGAAGAGGGAAGGATGGACAAAAGAATGGGGCCAAGGCGGTCTGCGCGGAGGCCCAGGGATCTGCCCCAGACTCGCTCCCACTGCTGGCTCCTGCCTACTCACGCCTTGCACACTCAAGGCTAAGCAGACGCCACCCCTCAGATGTGGGGTTCACACTCAGAAGACCCTCACACTTGCACTCACAGATTCCCTAAGATTTTGAGGCACACTATCGGCACACCCCGAGTTCAGAGCTCACCTCAAATTCTGATATTTCCTGGGCTTAGACTCACGGAGAAACTAGGGTACAGCTCAGTCTTGAGAGCACCAGAGCTACTAACCCTGGAGCTTCCACAGCCAGCCAGCCCTGAGTTCAGAGTTCACACCCCCAAACATGGGCTGGCACACAGATTTGGCACGACCCCCGCTTCGGACAGCTCCTCAGTTGCCAGTATGGGCACCTCCGCCGTGGGCTACCCTGAGAATCTGAGGGGGTACACTCAGATTGACATTCCCTCTGGACAAGCACATGCCGAGCCATGGGGTCCTGCGGGGTCTCCGGGGCCCACCCAGGTGTGGGGAAGCTGGGACATTGGCGTTGACTTGGCAGGTTTTGGGATGGCGCTGTCCCTTTCTGCTGGCACTGTCCCCCAGAGTCCGGAGGCCTCACTTACTGCCTTGCAGCGAATTCGGGACTCCACGAGGCAAAGTCTTGTCTTAGTAAAGCATTTTATAAGGCCTTCCCTTGGTTCTTCTTCCAGGTGGAGTGCTCATCCCAGCTGGGTCCTTGACCCCTTGTTTGTGGAAGAAAGAGGGCAGCATTTCTAAGCATCCTTATGCCTGCTGGGTCTGCGATCTCACCGAACCCTCACCGCAGCGTTTCAAGCAGATGAGGAAATGGAGGTGAGGAGAGGTTCAGTCATTTGTCCAAAGGCACACAGCCCACAAGGCTGGGAGCTTTGCCTTTGCTGGGACCCTGCCGCAGGTCTTGGGGCAGAACTTGGGAGAACCCTCAGGCTTTGTGGCCTGAAGGGGCAAAAATTATCATCTTCCTGGGAGACCGGCAGTGGTCACTGAGCCTAAGTTAGTCTTGTTTCCACAGTGGCAAGATGGATTCTTCCAGCAGATAGGAGGATGGGGGTACATAGGCGTGGAGGACACCCAAGTGAGATCAAGGGCAGTGGTTGCTAAGGCCAGTCCCTAGGAGGGGCCGGAGCTGGCCTTTGCCAGGAGACAGTGATGAATGGGCTGGGTCCCAGCTCCAGGGTGCCCAAGGGCAAATGGAAACCCAGATCCTGCGCGTGCATGTGTGTGTGTGTGTGTACACGGGCGCCTGTGTGTGGTGGGGTGGGGGTGTCGATCAGAAATCACTGCCACCCTGGAGAAGCCAGGAGGCGGGACTACCTGGGCGAAGGCCAGCAAGTTGCAGGTCCTTGGAATACTAATGACGATGTCTGCCAGGCCCTGTGGGGTGCGGCAGGCAGGCTGGCGCCCGCTGGCTGTGCCCCTCGTCAACTCTGCAGCCTCCTGGAGTGGGTGTGGGGGCGTGGGGGCGTGAGGGCATGGGGATGGGGGTTGATTCCTAGCCCGGGGTGTGGGTTTGGCTGCAGTGGTTAGAACCAGGCTCGCTTGTGTCCCAGCTGTGTGACCTTGGGCAAATCATTTCACCTCTCTGAGCCTCCTTTCCATGGAAACAGGTGCAGAGACGCTGACCTGGGGCTGGTGAGGGTTGGAAGGTCCACAGTACACGCTCATTCAAGAAGCAGTGCTTTCTACACTAAAGGCTGACTTTGCCTGCGTGCTAACCAGCAGGCCCTGAAAAGTGCCCCCAAGGGGTTTAGAGCCTGAACCCAAACCCCTTGTCTGAGAGGGATTTTATTTATTTTTTAAAAAAGAGAAACAAGTCATATAATCCTCAAAGGAGTTTCCCTCTTGGCTCTTAAAAAAAAATCTAATATCTTCATTTCCATTCCCCCTTTTAAGCTAATTTGTGGAAAATTAAAACAGGGAACTCACAGAGGCTGGCATTTTAATTGGATCTTGTCTGGCGTCCTCTCTAGGATTCCCTGATTAGCTTCCTCCATTAAATCCGCCGCGCTCTGTTTAGCCAGTTTCCCGCCCTCGGCAGGGTCTGGGACTCGCAGGGCTGCCCTGGGACCAGGTGGTTTCCTGCACAAGAGAGAGGGCTTCGGCTGGGACCCCAGTTACCCCAGGGCTTTGGGGTCAGCCTGGCTCTGTCCCCTGGGTGGGTGATGCGGCAGGGCCTCCTGTTGAGCTTCACCGGCACAGGCAGACGGACCCCCAATGCGTGGACTTTCCTTTGCCGCTCACCTCCAAGAGCTGAGGGGTTTCACTGGCTGGAAGAAGGACCACCCACCAGCCCCATCACCCATCCAGCCTCTGGTTAAATAGACAGTTTCCTGCTTTTCCCACTTGCAGGGATTTCTGCAATCATAACGCCAGGATTTCTTGACCGCTTTTCTTCCTGTCAGCTATGACGCCTGCATAATCTTACTTTGTCTTCTGGACAACCCAGAGAGAAGGGACTGTTACCATCTTCCCATCTTATGGATGAAGGAGCTGAGGTGCAGGGAGGGTCGGTAACTTGCCACACAGCTGGGTTCAGTGGCAGAGTCCGAATTAGAGTTCAGACAATCTGGTCCCCAGAGAGTGCTCAACCCAGCCTCAGTTTCCCAGTTTTGTATTACACGGTGCTTCTCCCCACCCCTGATTCCTGGAGAATCCCTTGAGGGCTCAGACTGTAGACTCTGGGGTGGATGAGTTGGCCAGCCAGTTTCCCCAGTACCCATATTCCCCGCCCCCTCTAGGCCCAGCCCCGAGGTGGGGCTCCCTCTTCTGCACCCCGGGGGGTCGCAATCAGTGCTAATCAGCCTTTGCTAATTACTCAGCCCGTGGGGAGGCAAGCACAGCACCAGGAGGGCTCCAGCCCCTGCTTGCTCAGTGGGATGCTGGCACCACACTCTTCCTTTCTGGATCTGGAGCCTCTGATTGCACACAGGCGTGGGTGACGGCAGCAGGACTTCAACTCTGCATACAAGGGAAGGAGCCTCCCCGCCTGCCTCAAAGAAAGCCAGGGGGATGGCTGACGGGAGGCGTGGGCTCCGTTCAGCTGTCTGCTGTAAAACCTGACCCTGCTCTGAGCTGCTGGGGTAGCTAATTTAGGCCTGACCAGTGCTCACTTTCCCCATCCATTAAATGGGGATAAGGCTTAAAGCATGGACATCCATCCTCTGAAGTTGATCGTCATGGAGATTCAGTATGGTTCCTGGCATCGTCGCTGGCATAACCCAAATAGCAGTGACTAGCAGTGACGGTGAGGAAGCACTTTGCATGATCTCCTCTAATGCTCAGAACGACCTGGTGAGGGAGGCATTCTTGTAGAAGGGGAAACTGAGGCTCAGAGAGGAGCCACTCCTTGCCTGGAGGAGCTGGCATCTCTCTGTTCACCGAGCCTTTAATGAGCACCTACTATGCTCCAACCCAGTGCAAACAGACAGCTCCCCATCTCCCCATCTCTGGCTCACAGTCCAGCTCTTTAAATTCCCATCCCCCTAACTCCTCCCCACACCCTAGTAGCTAGGAAGGAAATAAAGGGGGATATCCTTGGAGTTTGGGTGCCTAATGAGCCCCCTTCTCACAAGTAAATTTCTTTCATAATTACACCAAAAGCTATCAAACTATCTAATTTAATTTCTTTGCGAAAATAAATAGCTAAAGTGGCCCTAGGTACCGGCATAAATACTTCAGGCAGAATGGTCCGGGATGGCTGCTTGTGCAGGCCTGGCCGGCCGCAATACACACTTAATAAGTACATATTTATTGGGCCCGGGCCCCCTTCAGAAGAGGCAAGGATTCTGCTGACTCAGCCGGAGGAGAGGCAAGCGATTGGTGCCACAGTGGTGATGTGGGGAGGAGGGGAGGAAGTGGAGGGAAAATATGCTGGGTAATTAATTATCCGTCTTTGTACATCCATAACTTTTTATTAAGCAAATATGCAAATGCCTCCTAAAAGCTGCCTTCTCCTTGGGGATGACTGTTAATCTGTGGCTGGGCCCCGGGGAGAAGGACTGTTTGCAAAGTGGGTTGGGTGAGCTGGCCTCCCTCTCTCTCTCACTTGCTATGGTTCCCCTGGTCCACCAGACCAGGGTCGTTGCTCAGATTTGCTTATCCAAGGCCGGCAGGCGTGCCCTCTCCGCATCACTCTTCGGCATTTCCGTGTCTGCTCCCCACGGCCAGGGCTCAGCGTCAGTGCCTCCTCTCTTATTCTGGTTCTGTCTGGAGCAGGGCCTCAGATAATGTTGTTTCATTATAATACTGATGAGAAAAAATAGGGACTAAAGGGCAAAACCTGAGATTTCTAAGAGGAAAGACCACAAAAAGCAAGGACCTCACCTTAGGAACTGGAGTCTAGGACATACCCCTAGTTATTCCAGCTAGTTTTTACTCCAGGGAACCTGGACACACCCAGGAAGGGAGAAGCCCCCACCCCTCATGTATATTCCAGAATCCCTCTTGCCTGAGTGACAGGCAGACAGCACGGGTCGTTCACATGTGCCTTCCCTTGATGGAACTTTCCTGCCCGCAGGGAGCTTCAACTCGTTGTGTCTGCTTTTAATAAACTCGCTGTGTGATCCTGACCACGTGGCTCTCTCCAGGAATTCTCTCTGGATGGACCCAGAGTCTCATCAGTGTGTCTCGCTCCCCGTCCCCGGCATCGGTTTGGTTGACCGCCTTTGGCCAAGAGCGCCATCCACACACATATCCAGGATCCTGGTTTGCATCCCAGGCCAGGTGAGCAGTCAAGATGAACAGCTAAGTAAAATAAAAAGTGCTTCTTCCATCTCTGCCTGCTCTGTTCATCTTCATTCCTGCCTGTGCCTTTCCCTTCAAAAAAAAAGAAAGAAAAGAAAGAAAATGAATGAATACACATTATTGTTTACTATTAGGAGGATTCCGAGTCTTTATTTAGAAGTGTGATGTTTTGTGATCAGACATAGGTGTTAGGAACATAACTCTTGTTTCGGTCAATCAGCCTCCGGTAAAGTGAGCATCGTAATTTGTCATCTTGCTTAAAGTCACGGTTTCTGAGAACCTCTGGACAGTGTACTGTACTTGGTCAGCTTCCTTTCCTCTCGTCCCTCTTGGCTCCCGGGCGTCAGTCCGACTGGCCCCCAGCCACAGCGACCTACCTCAGGGCCTTTGCGTTAGCTGCCCCAAGGCTGGCTCTTCCTAGTTCCTCCGTTTAAGTTCAGAGTTGTCTTCACGGATGGTGCTGCTGGTCATTTTTGCTTTTCCATGAATCTGCTTTATTATTTTTTGTGGCACCTATGCTTTGATCACTGAAAACATTAGCCTATTTTTCTCTCCCACTGGAGTGTGACTTCCAAGAGGAAACAGCCTTGTGTTATTATTACTGTAGCCCAGCGCTCAGAACAGGGCACTTGGTTGGCACTCGCTAACACACATTATCCCAAGCGGTGAGAAAAGGAAGGAAGCGCCTCCTCACTCCGCCCCTTGTCTCTGGTCACCCCCTTCCATTTTTCACCACATCACAGATCATCTTTTTTAAGGAAAGGTGCAGGCAGGAATGCAGGCCAGTAGGCAGGCAGGGAGGAAGAGGGAGGAGGAGGAAACACTTGACTTTATTTCCATTATTAGTTTGTTGGCCCTGGTTGCTTCCCCCTCCCCCGACCGGGGACTGGAACCCAGGGGTATGAGGCTTGTGTCCTTTGGAGGTGATTGACCCAACCGCTGCTCCACCAGGCTGCACCTGGATCATCTTTTTGAAACAGAAAACTTACTGTGGACCACCTTCCATGGCTCCCTAGTTCTCAGGGAATAATATCCAAGTTCCTTTACCTCCCCTTTAGGACGGAGACTCTTTTATCTCCTCCTTCTCTGTCCACCCTGCTGTCTTCCTCCCACACACACTGACCTTCAAGGAAGCACCAGTTTTCCACACGGGGCCTGGCACAGATCCTTCCAGCTGCCAAATTCTCCCCGACACCCTCTTTGTTTGACCCCTCCACCTTCTCCTTGGCTTCTCAGGTCAGGCATCACCTCCTCCAGGAAGGCCTCCTGCTCGATCTGTGTTCCCTTCCTCTACTGATGCACGTTCCACCCACCTCTTCCTCCCTGCTTCCCTCTCTAGATGGAGAGGCTCAGGAGGGCAGGGGTGGAGCTGGGACATTAGCCAGATTCAGGATTGCGAAGCTGGATTCTGGAGCCAGGTTGCCTGGATCCAAGCCTGGCTATGGTAGATACCCACCAAGATGACCCACTGGGGCAGGGGCAGCTGGGAATTCATGCTTTTGTTTAGCACCTTCCTCTTGAGCATGGGCTGGACTTAGTGACTCGCTTCTGATAAATATAGTCCAGTAACAGTGAAGGGATGCCGTTTCAGGCGGAAGGATTATTCCATCTCGGCGCCCTCCCTTTGCTGGCTCTCCACTGGGAAGTCGGCTGTCATATTGGGAACTGCCCCATGGAGAGGCCCACAGGGCCAGCGCTGATATCTCCCGCCCATAGTGGCGAGGACCCACGGCACCTGGGAAGATGGCACCTGGATTCCTGACTGACAGAAACCGTGGGTCATAAAGGTTTATTGTTTTAAGCTGCTGAGCTTTGGGCTCATTTGTTACACAGCGCTGGATAACTAAGTACTGACGGGTTGATACGGGCCAGCGACTTGACCTTCAGGTGTCTCGGTTTTTCTATCTGTACAATGGGGTGATACTCACATATACCTGTGGTGTCTTTGTGCTCAGCACAGTGCTGGCAGGGAGTAAGTGCTGTCTAGGTGTGGCCGTGATCATATTGCTGCCCTTCGAAGGTGCTGAAGAAGCACTGGACAGAAGCACACATGGCAAGAATAATAGTTACTGTTCATTGTTCTCTGGGCTTGAAATTCTAGTTTCTCCAGATGGCAGTCGAGGTCCCTCACTGTCCTTCCATCTCCTGTCCATGTCCTGGCTATGGCGTGGGCTGCAGTGTTCAGCCCAGGGCATCTCATTCTACCCTACGACACCCTGGGAGGCAGGGATTGCTTTACAAATGTGGGTTCAGAGAGGTTAAGTAACTTTCCCAAGGTCACACAGTCAGAACAAGAGGAAAGGAAGGTTTGAGTCCAGGAATGTCCGCCTTCTGGTTCCACTTGCTGTATGTCCTCAGTGCTCTCAAGAGCCGAGAATCAAGGAGGAAGTGAGCACCTGGTTGCCGAACAAGTACCTGTCTGTCTGGATGAATTAGGCTCCTTCCTCCACCTCCCATTTGTCAGGGGAAAATGTAACCCCAAACTCCCGCTGCCAAGAGGCTTGGAGAGGCAAGGCTGACCCCAGAGGACTGAGTCACCAGTGAGGCCCAGGCAGCAGCCCAGCGACCCTGCTCAGCGGCCTGCTTTAATGGACGAGGAGCAGGCGGCGGGCGAGGGAGCTCCCCATTAGCCCTAATTAGCAGCCCGTCTGGAAAAGAGCTTGGGCTGAAATTAAGATGCTGTCAGTGGGTCCCAGCTGGGTCGTAGCAGAGTGGCAGCTGCAGCATTTCCAGAGTCTGAGTTTAAAATGCTCAACAGGGAAGCCTCTCTCCTGAGTCCACTAGGACCCCAAGGACCCCGGAGGCAGTTCCACCCTCCCCCAGCCAGACAATCATTCCCGAGACCCCGTGTGCATGCAGAGCCCTCAAAAAGCCCCCCATATGACAGCTGTGAGTCCTCCCACAGCCCTGGCAGGTGGCCCCTCTCCACCCGTGCTGCAGAGGAGAAAACTGAGATGTTAAGAGTTTTAATGGTGTGTCCAAGCTACACACTAGGAGATGGCAGAGTTGTGGGGGAGACCGTGAGCCAAGTGCCCTGAGTCCAAAAGGGGGGTGGGTGGGAAAAGGGGGTCAGAAAGATCCTGACTAGGACTCGGGTGAAGGGTCTGCAGGAGGATGGGACAGCATCTGGCTCCAGGTCACCGTCTTTGACAAAATCCCCTTCTCCCGTGCCAGCAGCACAGGACAAGAGGTCCCAGTGCCACCCCTTGTTGGGGACAAGAAAAATTATGGCCAGGAGTAGAGGTGGGCTGGGTTTGTGGGGAGAGGTAGGGTATAAAAGCAGGAAAACCACGAGTCAGGCCTGCCTCCCAAATCTGCACTTCCTTAGAATATATTGGGATTTCAAATCAAACTAACAAAATCATGAAACCCCAAAGCTGCCTTCCAAGGAATTGAAAGCAGTGAATTGTGCAGCAGACAGGAGGGGGTGGGCGGGGTGGGGACACCCTGCTGGATGGTGGGTGGGCTTCATGACTTGAGGTGGGTCGGGTGGGGGCCAGGGACCCAGGACCAGGAACCTCATCCTGGATTGCTGATGTTATTCATAATAGTAACAACTCACCTGCTGACCATTATTCCGGAAGAAACACTGGCTAAGTGCTTCGTAGAAGTTAACCCTTTAATCCTTGTAGGGATGTGTATATAGCAATCTTTGTTTTATAGGACTGATATATACCTGCATATATGCGGATGCGTGAGTGTGTGTATATATATATATATATATGCATATGTATATATTTGCATGTGTGTCCATACAGAAAGAAGGTGAAAACACTGATCCAGGAGTGGGAGTGAGATTTTTCTTTTTAAAGGAGAGGAGCAGGCAGGAATGAAGGTGAGCAAAGGCAGAAGGCAGGCAGGAAGAGAGAAGAGAAGCACTTTACTTATCTTATTTAGTTGTTCATCTTGCGATGTGAACAGGGTCCTTGGGATGTACATGGACTGTGCTCTCAGTGAGGCGGCGGACCAAACCACTACTCCACCAGGTCAATCTGTGTCTCGGCGATGACACTAGACCTGCCAGCTCTGAGGAAGCCCTCGATTTTCACCTCAAAGAGGGACACGGACCCTCTTCTGTGCCTAAGTTTTAAAAAGGGAAGGGAGGGAACAGATGGATTCTGGCTGCTTGAACTGCATGGGGTGGGAAGATTACCTGGAGGGACTGCTGGGGTCTCCCAGGGACCAATGTCTGACCCACTGCAGACCTGGCGGGAGCGGCCCCTGAACCCGGGGCCTCTTGTGTCCTCTGTTTCTGTGCATGGAGTTCTGCTGGCCACAGCCACGCCGCTTGTTCCAGTCTGGGCATTCACACAGAGGCCCAGATGAGCACTTAGCAGATACTGTTTGGCTCTCGAGGCTGAAAATGTTTGCTGTCTATCCCTTTACAGGAGAAGTGGACTGACCCTCCTCCTGGACAATGTAATCACCCCCTTCGACTTTTACAATGCTAAGGGAATATTCTGTTTCACTAAGGCACAGAGAGGAGAGGGACTTGCCCAGAGACACACAGCAAATAGTGAAAGTATCGAGGCAAGAGCCCTCAGCTCTTGCTGGGTCCAGGGCCAGGCGGGTCGGCTCCAGGAAACCTTTAGAGTTAGTATCAAGCCTAGTGCTTTCAAACGTGGATTTTGCCTGGTCCCGAGGACCCAGAGGTAGCATTAAATATCACTGAACCTGGTGAGAAAAGTGGTTCCTTCTTAGTTCTCTTTCAGGCTCTTGACTAAGTCAGAGAGGAAGGATGGGCTTGGCATCAAGGATCCTCAGCAACCTTGAACATGCAGTGCTCTTCCTTTGTAAGAGTGCACGCGGAGAAACATCATCAGAGCGTGCATTAGGGCACACAGTTTCACGCCACCATCTATGTCCTGTGTCGCGTTTTCCCCATCACTTACTTTGCTGATCTGTCTGCTTTCAAAATATAATGAAGTAAAAAAAGGGGAGTGCTGGAAGGAAAATACTCAGTAAATAACAGTCCAGCTGGTACTTGGATATGGGGGAAATCGTGAGGACGGTATTTGAATGACTGAAATGGAATAAACACTGATCAAGTCAGTAATACTTCTAGAGCTGATATTCCAAGGTTCTGTGATTTAAGAGCAGTGTATCATCTCTGAGTCAGGGGAGGGCTGCCGTGCATGGTGGTTCAGGCTGGCCACTGCACAAGGCTGGATGCAGGGGTCAGATTTTCTAACCCACTTGAAGGTACACTACTGGCCAGCAGGTTCCTGGCCAGGTTCTTGCCCTGAGATACAGATGCGATGGGGTGGGGCATCTTGGAGACACCAAGATGACTGGCCGAGGTCATAGTTAGATGGTGGTGGGAAGGAGGCTGCTTCCTGTGGTCGCGTGGCCATCCCTGCCTGAAGCGAGGCTGGTACAGTGCTACACGGCACTGCCAACCTTCGTGATATCATGGGATCTGGATTCAGAGGCTGCAAACTGCTGTCTGCGGGAGTCAGATTGACCTGGGCCGGGGTGCTGACTTAGTCACATCCTCACAGTGTGACTTTAGGCAATGCCCCTCTCCTCTCTAGGCCTCAGTTTCCTCAGCTGTGAAATAGGGCCTTACATGACTGAACCTGACTCCAGGGTCATCTGAAGGGTGCAGATTAGGTGACCCAGAGGAGAGGGCGCTCACAGTGGGTGTGGAATAAATGGGAATCCCCATCCTGCAATGGCCCTTGGGGGGCACTGGGCTGTCACTACGCCAGGGGTCATGGCTGGGTCTACACAAAGCTGGCATCTGTAGAGAGGCTGGGCTGACTCCCCTCTCTGCCTACCTGCTCACCCTGCTGCCAGGCTGAATTGATGACAACTGGCTCCCCAGCTGGCAGGCAGCTACTAACGTTTTTATGGGCAGATCACAGGTAATGAGCTTTTCCTCCAGGACCTGGGGACATTCTAGAAAATTGTATTCTGGTTGGAGAGTGGAGGGGGTGAGGAAGAGTAGGGCCAGGAGGCCAGAGGCTCTCCCTGCCCCTCCCACGTTCATTCCCACCCCCTCTCCACTGCCAGGGAAAGACTCGAATGCAGTCATCAGGCCCACACAGGGGCCAAGAGCCACTGGGGTAGGGCAGCAGGCAGGCTTGTCTTCTCTCTCAGGATTGCTTTGTGCTGAACTCTGGTCTTGCAGGCTGATTGCCCGGAATAACTAATGTCACTGTACTCCCGGGCCACCCTTTCTTCCCTGCGCACACCATGTGTGTAGGCATAAACAATCCATCTGTCTGTCCGTTCATCCGTCCGCCCGTCCGTCCGTCTATCCATCATCTATCCACCATCCATTACTGATCCAAGCACCCACTCATTCATACAACGGGATAAATGGAGCACTCTCCTTGGCCAGGAATCGGATAAGGATATGGTGACAGGGCAGTAAACACAGCAAAGAAGTTCTTCTTCTTCCCAAGAACATTGACTCACTAAATTCATGATTTTCAAAAGATGTCTGTTGAGCTCCTATGACGTAACAGACTCTGGGGCTAGTGGCCATACGGGGATGATCAGAAAGGACACAGCCCTACACTTGGGGGCATCGGTGAGAAAGCTGCCCTGACCCAGAGCTTTGGGGATGGAATTGTGGGCACCCCAACAGCGGGGTGACAGACCTGCCTGGGCACTGCTGAGGGACACTGATGGCACCCACAGTCATCACTGACGCACGCTGATGTTGTCTGAGGGCCCTGCCGCTAGCCTGGATGTGCTCCCCAGGGCCCTGGTAACGGACATCCGGGTGGGCACTCGATGACATCAGAGATGGACAATTGGAGGAGCCGTCCTCTGCTTCCGCTGGAGAGCTCAGTTCATGCTCCCATCCAGTCTCTCTCCTCCCAATCTGATCAATTAACGCTGCTGCAGGAGACTGGCCCTGGGACACCCTGCGGCCCGCAATGGGAAGAGATGGTGGCCGCCCCCAACGCTCCGCACTGGCGGGGCTGGCTCCCCAACTGGAGGCCGATTGATCCCCTTGCCTGGGATTCTCTCCACGGCTAGAATGTCATTTTCTATTAAAAAAAAAAAAAAACAAAAAACCCTTTTCCTTGCAATTACTGAGAATTACTTATGAAGAGAGAGAGCGTGCGTGTATTGATTACCACCCCCAGAAGCTCAGGAATCATTTAGAGTACATTAACCTAACTTTCTTCTGCCTTTTGGGAAGTTGGACTCGGAGTTATTTAAGGAGATTAATCAGCTCATCAGAGAAGCAGATAGTCTTCCCTCCACTCTCTCTCCTTTTGGAAGAACTGGGACCATGTCGTTTTCACACTGCCTTCAGCATGCATTTCCCCACCAGCCTGCCTGTGCTTCCACCACAGCCCCTTCCATTAAGCAGGGTCTTCTGCAGGCTTCTCTTGGGAGCAGGAGGCACGTCTCTGATGGGTGTTAGCTTCCTCAGGAGGCCTTGTCGCCTGGGTCCCAAGAGGCCCAAGCCACCCCAGACAAGTCTCCCCCGTCTAAGCCCAGCTCTCCAAGGCAGCTGTCACCTGGGAAGGTCCAAGCATTCCCTTCACAAAAAGGCAGCTCCCAGAGGCTCGTGTAACTGCCCTGCAAAGGTCAATCCTCCCAGCCTCTCCTGGGAGTTTCCAGGTGCAGCTCAGGCACCCTCCCGTCCAGGAAGCTGGCCCAGACTGTGCTATCATTCTGGGAACCCTGCTTCTGCTTAGAGAGGCAGAGAGTGGAGAAGCAGGAGGAGGGAAAGGAAGCCGGAGAGAGGAAGGAGAGGAGAGAGGAAAGAAGAGAAGGGAAAGGCAGTGAGAGGCAGGGGAGGACTCAGCATCTGCCTGACCCCGGGATGTATCTTCCAAGTGCACCGTGTGCAGGGAAGAGGACAGGTCTGGAGCCAGACAGACTTGAGTGGCAATCTCAGCGCCAGTCTTTCCTGGCTGTGTGGCCTGTGGCAAGCCGCTTTACCTCTCTGAGCTTCATCATTCAAATGGGGGCGATAATGGTTCCTACCTCAGAAGGCTGTATGATCACAAGTGAGGTCATGTTTGTGACATGCTTCACACAGGCCAGATACTGGTAGGAGTTCTACGGAGGCCCCAAGACTGAATGGACAGACTCCCAGTAGGTTTGTGTGAAGACTAGCTCTACACCCTGGGACTTCATCTCTGCCCTGAGGACTCCCAGTCCTCCACCCCCTGCCAGGCAGAACGCCCAGGTCCCTGGGAGGAGAGGGGGCATCTCAGTCCCTGGGGGCTGGGTGGGAAGCATCTCCTTTTCAGAACATGACAGGCCCTCGCTGCCCCCTCATTGTCATTTCTCTCCTCTTCCAGGAAAAGAGTTGGAAGTCAAATGGGTCCCGAGGTGGAATATTTTCCAAATGTCAGTGCAATCTGTGGTACATTGCAGTTAAATGTGATCATCGTAGTGCCGGGTTCTGAATGTCAGTGTGCCGGCCGTGATGGAGTGACAAACAGCGGGCTGACAGGTGGGGCGGCCGCCTCTCCTGGGGAATCACTGTGGCTGAGGAGCGACCCACGCCATCTCTGGGGCCACCAGCTGGGGGAGCCATGGACCCTGGTGGCGACAGGCTGTGCACCAGCGAGGTCTTGTGCATTCTGTGTGCTCACGCGCGAGCCATCTGCTCCTGTGTTCCTGAGCTCAAACACCTCTTCGTGGTCACTGTGCGGGTGCAGGCTCTGAGCACAGGCTTTGTGGCCATGCTCTGAGTCGCTGCACGTGTGCGTATTCTTACACGCTGGGAGACCCTGGAATGATGCACACACACTCACACTCGCTGACCTCGGGACGGCGCGTCTGTGTAACTACGGACCCCACGGTACCTTTTCTGCCTCGTCTGCCTGCTGTGTGCCCTGCCTCCCTGGGTCTCCGCGTGCCATTGTGTGCAGTTCTGCGTATATGTGACTGTGTGCATGCACACGCTCTCCGCGCTTGAGAGCATATGTGTCCTGCCGGGGTTTGGAAGCCCCATCTCAACTACAGGGAACCGGACTAGGAGGGGCTTTCTGCCTCACGGCCCACGTGTGGGGGCACTTTGATGGCCGCCTGCTCTGTGGGTCTGTGATTGGCAGGACGGGCTGGGGATGAAATTACCTCCAATTACCAGAGAGTGAACAGCACTCCGTGAGGCCAGACGGAGGCGTGTGTGCCTGACAGGCTCTGTCCCCCACAACAGGGCGAAAAAGTCCTGTGTCGTCAGACGGCCCGCTTGTCCATGTGGGTGTGTGTGCTGTGAATGCCTGTGAGCGTGCAATTTCTTTGTGTGCGGGGACATGAGTGGGTCTGTGTGTGTGACTGTGTGATAGCAGCTATGTCTCTGTGTGTCCATCTCTGTGGCTGTCATTGCCTCTGTGCGGGTGTGCTGACGTGTCTGTGTCTCCACGGCCGGGGACATGTGTGTACACGTGTGCGTTGTCCTGTGTGAGGAGTCTGCATGCGTGTGTGCCTTCGTGTATGTGAGCGGGCCTCTGGGGTTTTCTCTGATTCAGGGGTGTGCGTGTGCCTGTCCGTGGTAGAATGTGAGGGTTTCAGTGAGTGGGTGGGCATGAAGGAAAGGGCAGGGACCAACCTATGCCTGTCCCATCCCCTCAGAGCTGGTGATCCGAGTCCTCCGACTGCACAGGCTTCCACGAAGGGCAGGAGGTCTCACAGGAGCCTGGCGAGGGTCCTTGGTGACAGATGGTGCTAAGTCCGGGCTGGAGGCTGTTAGGGACTGAACTGTGTCTCCCTAACACTCATATGTTGAACCCACAGCACTTCAGGCTCAGATCTTGTTTGCAAATTGGGTCATTGTAGATGTGACTCATTAAGATGAAGTCACAGCAGATTGGGTGTGGCCCTAATCCAGTATGACCAGGGTCCATGTAAAGAGGACACAGAGACAGCACGGATGATGGGATGAGACACTGGGAGAAGATGGCTGTGTGAAACCCAGCAGAGAGCCCTGGCCTCACAGGTCCGTCCCTCATGGCTTTCAGAAGGAACCAGCCCCGTGAACGCCGATTTCGAACGTCCAGCCTCCAGCACTGTGAAAGATTGCATTTCTGCGGTGGAAACCACCCAGCTTTGGGTGCTCTGATGCGCTGTGATAGCAGCCGGAGCAAGCTGAAGCAATGGGTGGGAAGTGTGAAAAGCACTTCTTCTAGCTCTTTTCTGCTCCCCGAAGACTGCTTCTCAGGAGCTGCGCTGTCATCAGCAGGCTGCTGCTGCTCTGCTCTGCCAGGTGGCACCCACCCTCTCTTCAGCTCCATGCCTCTGCTGAAAGCCCTGGGGCCAGGTAACCCCACCTCTGCCCCTCTCCCAACCTCTCCCAGGCCCTAGGATCTCACCTTCCTACAGACTGGCCTTTATCATCTCTTCAAGAGAGCACAGCTTCTCCCCATTTCTTTCCTCTCTCCTGGCTCTGTGCTCTGCATATAGGTCTCCAGGAGGGATTCTAGGCTTTCAGCCTTTCTCTGGACAGGAAGACTCATCACCTCCCCTTCACTCATGCCATGTCTCCATGTCTGTGCCCTGACAGCTGCTGATAATTTCATTCTCCCTCATGCTATGTTGAGCTCGGTGCTAGGCTGGGTCACTCCATCTTCCAAACAAATCCTAGGAGGTGGGTGCTATTTTAGCCCCATTTTCCAAACTGGAAACTGAATCGCAAGGAGAGAAGTCAATGACCTCAGATCACACTTTAAAATTCCTAAAATTAGATAGACAAGGAATTCCCAGGGTCAGGGAGGTCAGCCTTCTCATTTGCCCCCATTTTATGGCTGGAGAAACTGAGGTTCTCTCCCTCCATCACCCCTGGTGACCTTCTGACCCTGTCACTTTGCACTCTCCTTGGGTCTCCTGTGCTTTTACCACCTTTGCCGACCTGTAGCCCAGGGTGACCAGCAAAGTCCTGTGAGCTGCTCCTCATTCCCGAGCTCCAGCCCTGAGTGTCCATGTCTGTGTGCATGGCCTGCAGGCCCTCAGGCTCAACACGTCCCAAGCAAAATGACTTTCCACGACCCCAGATCCAAGGCCTCACCTGGGTTCCTTGGTTCACTGCCAGCCAGTCCTTGTCACTCAAGCCTGAAGCCTTTGACATTCTCTACTGGCTTTCCCCACAATTAGTCAATTTCTGACTCCTGCTGGGGCTTCCTCTTAAATACTTCTCAAATCCATTGTTGCCGATCCAGCTTAAGCTTCAACATTTCTCCTTGAGATTCCTGTGTCAGCTTCTCAATTCAGCTAGAATTAGACTTGGCTGCTGGGGACAAAAAAGCTAAAATTACAGTGATTTCAACAAGTTGGATGTTTTCTTCTCTTTCCTATAAATAAAATATGGAGGTTGATAGTTCAGAGCCGGTAGGGTGACTCTATGAGGCTGAAAGAAATCAAGTCTGCTAGCTTCCTGTTTGACTACCCATAGTATACAACTTTGTCCTCATGGTCCGAAATGGCTGCCTGAGTTCCAGCCATCTCAGCTGTATTCAGGCAGTAGAAAGGAGACAGAAGGAGAAAAAGAGGCAAAAAACAACAGTATTTTAAGAAGATGTCATAGAAGCTGCCACATGACAATTTCACTTAGATTGTTATTGACTGGGACCCATGCAGCCCATGCAGTATCGAGTTGTGATGGAGGCTAGATGTGGTTCTGGTAAGAGCTGATCTTGCACCCAGCTAAAAGCAGGGGATTCTCTGATTAAACGTTGAGTCTATGACCTCCTCATTGGTCTCCCTCTCTATTTTCTTACTCTGTAATCTATTCTGAACACAGCAGTCAGAGTGATCTTCTAAAATGCAAATCCACACAAAGAGTTGCTAGATTTGGCAAATAAAAATAAAGAATTTCTAGTTAAATGTGAACTTCAGAAAAAGAACGAATATGTTTCAGTGTAAGTATGCCCTGTGAAATAATGCTTAAGCAATTATTCATTATTTTTCTGAAATGCACATTTAACGGGGCACTGTGTATTTTACCTGTCAACCCCATCCACACCTTTTTCAGGGTTCCCCATTTTTAGCAGGAAAAGGCCCCAGCTCTTTGGAAGGGTGTACCAGGCCCTTTGTAAGCTGTCTTCCAATGGACCTGGCCAGGCCCAGTGTTTCCTGGACAGGTCCTGCACTGCAACTGTGTGCCCTAGACTTCAAGCCTTTGCTTAATTTGTTGCATTAGCCTGGACATTCTCAAACTTCCTCCATTTGTGAAGCATGCAGGAGGGGCTGTGGTGTCTGTATCTCTATGTTTCTGGGGCATGAGAGGGTGAAAGATTATTTGATGAACGCAGTGACAAGCCCAAGCCTGTGCAGCAAATGAGGGCAAAGTTGGAGCACGTGACTCATCCGGGCTGGCTATGGGGTCCAGTGCTGGGATATGTGTCTGCTGAGCCTTCATTCTCCAGAAACCCACGTCTGCGACTGTCCCCCCAGCACACAGGGAGTTAAGCCAGCCTGGGATGTGGGAGCTGGAACCCATGGAGTCCTTTCTGACAATAAAGCTAATGAATCCCTCCTTGCCGTTTTCTCTTGCACAATAACATTTAATCATCATTTGCACAGCAGATGAGAAGTTTGCTGCAGATGCAATTCTGCGTGAGTGGCGATTTCTGCGTGTGGGTGCCATTCCTGCTGTCCCTAGCACACCTGACAATTCGGGGCCGGGCAGGCTGCATCCCCGAGGGCGGTGTGTGTGCATTCGGGTGCCAGGGCTCTGCCTCACACCCGTGTGGGAGAAATGAGCTAGCACGTGTCTGTGTGCGTGCTTGTGTGTGCAGTTAGCAAACTGTGGGTGAACCAGGGGGGGCTTGCCCGAAGGCGCACGTGGACAGACGTGGATGGGGCTTGAGGACACGTGGTCTGGAAGCGGAGGTGCTCACAGGTGGGCAGGAAGATGCGGGGGGCGGGGGGCATATCATGGCACATATGCACACGCTCAGTGTGAATCCAAGTGCTCGCTGGAGGGTACTTTTTTGTTTAGATGCTTCTAAATAATCTGTATATCATGTCCACAGAACCCAAGGTTCTCACGTGTGTATTGAATTTAGAGTTTGTAACTGATGGTTTCTGGGAAAACGTGTAAAGTTGCATTGTGTTATGAATGGCGCGCATGGAGTTATGATTCCGGTGCGCACATCGCATGCTGGTCCCTGACTGGGAGTGTCTGGGGACACACACATTCAGGAACATGCATGAGCACGTGGCGGAACGGGAAAATAGGCTGCTCACTGAAGAGTCTCAGGACACACATACGTGCAGGTGAGAGAAGGCATCAGTGGAAAGCATGTGCCTACTTTGTATGCAAATGTGAGCACACACACACAGAAAGGTGACCTGCTCCTAGTACATGCCTGGCACATGGGGGGGACATGTGACCACATTTGCAGACCCGCAGGGAGATGCTCCAGGTGCGTGGCTGTGAGCCTGTCTGTGTCTGCTGTGCACACAGGTGGGAATGCATCTGAGGGCACCCAGGGCCCCACGTCATGTGCTGGCCTGAGTCCGTGGGCATGTGTGCCCTCACTGCATGCACTGAAGCGTGAGTCCCCCACCACAGAGTGAGGGCTGACAGGGTTACATTTTCCAAAAACTCAGCAGCCAGTGACAGAGCTGGCCTGAGAGCGCTGGCTGGCAGGAGGTAAATGGAGCTGCTGATTCGTGACCCAGGGGTGGCAGTGATGACGGCAAACTGACGGATGCGACACTTAGCCGCCCCCATGACAGCAGCCGGCTCTCTGGAGCCGCCTGAGTCAGGAGATGGAGGTTAGTTCTTGATCCCTTGCCCGGTGCCTGGGTGAGTGCACACGCACGTGTGCACACACACACGCACACACAGGTGCACACCGGAGAACAGAGCTGGGTGGCACTAAGGTCGCAGTCCTGCCTCCACCTTGCTTCCCTGCTCTGCCATCTGTCCGGGCGCCTCCCCTTCTCATCAACTGCTTCTCAATCCTCCCCCGACTCCGCTAGAAACTGCTCAGTCTGCCTGGGTTGTGTGCAGGCTCGTGGTGGACTTTTACATGCGATGGTCCCAGCCTTACAGCTGTGCGTCCTTGAGCGAGGCCTTCCTGCGAGCACGGGGCCTTCTCTTCTACAGAACAGGGTGGAGGGACGCACCTGCTTAGCGCTCAGCACTGCGACTTAGGTGAAGTCTAAACTGTAGAGTCCCCCGGTCGGGTTTTCCCTCAATTAGTGATCCTTTTGAAGGGCGTGCATGGAGCTAGCAAAGCTCACGCCCGCACGCCCGCAGCCCACTCGCATGCGTGCAGCGAGCGCTCCCTAAGTGTGCTGTCTCAGGATCGTCGCGGTTTCCGTCACTGTTGTCATTAACGGCTCTGGTTCTAAGATGCTTGGCCGGTCATACATTAGTTCTTGTTTATGACGCTGAATACTCCTTTCGCTAGTGATGCTGGTGACAATAAAAATGGAAGGCCTTTCATTTCCCCAGATGCCTCATAAAGAGGACAGACTTGGAAAATGAGAAGCTCTTCACTTTTCTCGCACCCCTTGAGAGAGTCAGATGTGCCCAGTCATCGCCTGGAGCTGGGTTGGCCAAGCTCTCTGAGAAACCCGGGGAAGGATTTGGAGGGAACAGAAAGAGACAGAAGGCCAAAGACTGTGCATGCCACATGACCCTTCTCTGTGACCCATCAGGGAAGGACGGGCTCACAGAACGCTTGGCAGTAGCAGACACCTTTTGTGGAACCCAGAGAAGGGGCTGGACTCACCGGATTCCACTCCTGGGGTGGCTCAGGGACTAGTGGAGAAAGTGAGTGTAGATGAGGGAGGTGGGAGCCAAGGGGGCTGAGTGAGCCACCCACCTTGGCCTCCAGGCTCCACATGGGACTTAGATAAATCATGGTGAGACCCGTGGACACCCATGGGCTGGAGGACGTGGTGGTGGGTGGGGGAACAAGCTCTCGCAGGGCAGGGACAGTGACAGGGGTTGGCCCAGGCTTGGTCAGCGCGCACAGCGCCAGGTTGTCGGCATGCTGCTGGAGGTAGTGTAGCTCCCGGGGGCTGGAGCAGCCCCGTTAAACCTCGGCATCTGCATTTATTAGCTGTTTGCTATTGGACAGGTTACTTCGCCTCTTGCCTCGGTCTCCTCACCGACAAAAGGAGATCTAATTATGGGTGGTAGTGGCATGACATGAGTTAATTACCATGAAGTGCAGATGCTGTGCCTGGTCCATGGGAAATGCTCCGTCAGTACTGCATTTTATCTTCCCCACAACCTGATGGAGCAGGTGTTCTGTGTGGGTGCGGATAAGAAAGTGGAGGCACAGAGAGGGTAAGTAACTTTTCCAAAGTCACACAACGGATAAACGGAAGCACCAGAGGCTCAGAAGGTGAATCCATCTGGTGAGATCTTTAACTCGGTGTGAACTTGGGAAAGTCATTGCTCATGTGGGGTAGGGTGTTGAACAAAATGGTCAAGGGACCTTGTGCTTCCAGGTCTGTATGTCCCTTGGGGCACCTGCCTGCTTGACACCGCCTTAGCGGGGTGAGAGTCTGTCAAGGCAACTGGAGCACATGGAAGGAACAGAGACTTGGAATCGGGCCCCGTGCTGTCCCAGCCATATCCTACCCCATACGGGTGACCTTGAGACTGTCACTTTATTCTTCTGGGTCTCAGCTCTCTTCTCTATGATGAAGGGGGCAATGACCAATATCGAAATTATTTTGTGAATGTTGGGCATATGTGTGTGAGAGAGGAAATGACATGTCTCCCTGCTCGTCCTCAGTTACCAGCCCACTTGTAGCACGAGCTGCAGCGGGAACCACGGGCTAAGGGTCTGACATGGGATGAGCTGAGGGCCCAACATCCCCCCATTTGAGATTCCTATAATAAGCCTATTTCCCTACCATTACCCTCAGCAGACTTTGGCAGACATGTTCAAGTCGAGCCAAGATCAGGTCCTGGGCCTGGGTTTCAAGTTCTTTCCCCTCCTGCCTCACCCAGCCTTCCCTCTCACATCTCATTGAATCTTCCACCCTGTCATCCAGCCACCTGCCCATATACATATAATCCTTGGAGCTGTCACATGCTTTTCGTTTCTCCCCATTCCAGGTCTTTGCAGAGGCTCTTTTTCTCCCTGCTTGGAATGTGCTTGCTTACTTGGCCACCTCATAAAGCTCATATTCATGCTTCCAGGTCCAGTTGGAGTCACCTCCTCTAGGAAGCCCTCCAGGAATTACGCAATCTTTCTTCAATGTTTCCAGGACCTTGTTCTGTTAATTCTGTTATCTCTCTTACCAAATGCATTATTATTGGTTGCTTCTGTCCATTCACCACCCTACCCTCACCCAAGTTGGGCCTTGAGTTACTGGAAGGCAGGAACTCCTTATGACCTGTGTCTGGATTACTTGGATGGACAATTACTGGATTATTCTCTGAATCAGTTTCCTCACCTGTGAACTGGGGCTGACAGTATCTAACTTGAATGAAAGCATACATGTGAGGCACTCAGGACATAATGACCGCCTCCAGATCTATCGCAGTGGGCCCTGGCCAATGTGGAGGAGGGGAATGAATGTTCTCTAGGAGGGTTAAAAAAAAAAAAAAAGCCTAATGAATATTTATTGAGTACTTTTAGTGTGTCAAGAGGGCACTGAGATCAGGATTTAACATTCAGTATCTCTTTTAAGCCTCTTATCAACCCTTTAAGGGAGGGACTGTCATTAGCCCCATTTTACAGATGAGGAAACAAGAGGCTTCAGCAGTTGAGGACCTTGATGAAGGATGAAGCAAGCAGTAGTTGGCTGAATTTGCAAAGAATGAATCACTTGGGGTGTGGAGGGGCGGGGACAAATAATCTATATCTTGAAATCACATGGTTTTAGAGCTGGAGGCTCTTAGAGACGGGCTGCCAACTTGGGGTCTGTGGATGGAGAGACTCATGGACTCTGGAACCAGAGAGATAAGGTCCTCACTGAGCCCAGGCTTGAGCTCTCTGTCTCCCAACAACCATCCCAAATCTTCCAAGTCCTGGGCCCACCCAGCTTGTCCCCTCTTGACACGTGTCCTGTGTCAGTGTCATCTGAGGCTCCAGAAGACTCTCGTCACCGTGAACGTCCCTATTCCCCCATTCAGAGCAAGACCAACAGCCAGCACCACGCCCTCCTTGGAGATGCTGGGACAGACACACTGGGCTTCTAATAACGACAAAGAGAACACGTAAGACAAAGGCTAACATTTATGGAACGCCTACTGTGTGCCAGGCACTGTCCTAACCACTTGACACAGATGAACCCCTTTAGCCTCACAGCTCTTGAGGTAGGTTCTGTTATTCGCCTCATTTGACAGATGAGGAACCTGAGCTCAGAGAAGTGAGGTCACTTGTCCAAGCCAGGCAGCTGGCCAGTGCCAGAGGTGCCACACTTTGCTGGTTGGTGTCCTTGGTCAGGTCATAGCCACTCCTCTGGGTGACTTTCTCCATCTGGTCCCTGCAGGGCCACCTCACGGTTTCCGGAGACTAGGATGGTCTCTGCATGCTCCAGCACACAGCAGGCGCTTGGTAAACGAAAGCCCTTCTTTCCTCTTAACTCTGATGCGGGGGAACCTGGGGGTGGGGGCCTCAGCAGCATCCGCCTCCAGGGTCCTCCCCCGAAGCCAGGCGTGAGTAACCCGCCCTGTCTCCCTGCAGCTGCTCCGCCCCCTCTCTACCAGAGCCACGCAGTGCCCGGGGTCGCTGCAGTTTTAATGACATTGGTCATAAATGTCGTACCTCTGGACCGGGGGTGGGGGTGGGGGGCTGCACCCCAGCCCCAGCGGGAGGGCGCGTTGGGAGAGTCAGTCCCTAACGAGTCCCCCCTCCCGTCCGGCCGCCCTGGGAGAGTGGGAGGGTTGGGGACCGGGGTGAGCAGTGGAAAAGCTTTGTCCTCGGGCCCACTAGGCCCTGGGTGGGGCGAGCAGCCGCGCCCCGACGGCAGGGCGGGCGGGGTGGGGGGCTAGGAGGCCGGGGCGTCGTCGTCCGCGCGGTGGCCGGCGTAGAGCGCCGCCAGAGGCCGGAAGCGCGGGCCCCAGCTGCCGAGATAGGCGAAGTCCTGCTCTGAGCCCGAGGAGCCGCTGTGCAGCGAGCTGAGCGAGGCGGCGGGCGAGTCCGCGCCCTCGAAGGCGTACGTCTGGAAGGCGTCGTAGGGCGGCACCGACAGGTCCCTGTCCGCCAGGGCCACCTTGCGGCTGATGAAGTCCCTGAACACCGAGAAGTCCGACTCGGGGCTCGGCGGCCCCTGCGGGAGCGAGTGGCGCTCCGACGGCAGGCGGGCCTGCTGGGGGCTGCCGGCGTCGCCCCCGCCGCCCCCGTCACCGCCCTTGAGCTCGCCGAAGTCATAGAGGCTCCGGAGCGCCGACATATCGTAGGCCTCGGTGTCCTGCTCGCCCCCGCCCTCGTCGTTGTATTTGATGACGTTGTCCCTCATATCCTCGTCTTCATCGGAGCTTAAGTGGCTTTTGTGGTGGCGCCTGAGAGTGAGGACCAGCAGCACCAGCACTGAGCGGAAGACAGAGGGCGCGAGTGAGGGCGGAGCGCGCCCAGGCCACGAGCCTCCGCCTCCCGCGTGGAGCCCGCCCGCCCTGAGCTGGTGCAGGTGCCCCAGATCTCCGCGCAAAAGGCCTTGCTCACGGTCGGATGGCACTGCGATCTGGAGAGGTGGTGAGCTGCCCGTCTCGGGAGGTGAGCAAACAGAGGCTAGACCTCCACTGGGGCGATGGGGGGCAGAGAGCAGCGTTAAGAGCGTTGTGGGCGGGCCCCGCCGCCGACGTCTTCCTCCTTAACTAGGAAGACACACATCCCTGAGACCTCGAGGCACTGGGGACAAGAAGCGGGCAGCTGAGGGCAGACAGGGTTGCAGGAGTGAAAGACGTCCTTCCCTGGCTTCTTTTTCACCCCTGCCTTCCTCTGCCCACTCCAGACAGCCTGAGCACCCGCTTAGCCCTTGGGGTCTCAGGTCGAGGTGTCTCCTGCAGAAGGCCAGGGTCCCTGGTGAGGGCTCCTCCCTCTACCGCCCTGGTTCTCAAAGTGAGGTCGTGGCACCGGCAGCATCACGGTCTCCTGGGAGCGGGTTAGAGCTGTGGCCTCCTGGGTTCCACCTTACATCTACGGGGTGTAGCTCAGCAGGCTGTCTTCTAAGACTTCCAGGATGAGATGCCATCGTGGCATAGACCCCACCGTGTTAACATGTCTCTATCCCCCCACCCCCCAGAATGCAATCTCAACACACCTGAGGACCTGGGAAAGTCCCCCTTGCTGGGTACCTGGCACAGCACTTGAATGAATGACTGCATGAGAACAGGATGAGACCTGGTGAGTGAAAGCGAGCCAGTGAGCCCCCCTTAGCTTTCTTCACCTGACTGCTGGGACTCCAGGTTGGCCTCCTCCTCCCACCCCTGATCACTTGATCTCAATTTCCTAAGCAGGCTTCTCCTCTCCTCTCAGGCTTCTTTTATTTTTTATGGAAAGGCATAGACAGGAATGAAGGTGAGTTGGCAGGCAGGAAAGAGAGGAGGAAGAAACATTTATTTTATTTAATTGTTCATCTTGGTTGTTCCCCGCTAGCCCTAGGTCTTGAACCAGGAACCTGGGGATGTATGTGGACTGCACCTCCAGTGAACTAAACCTCCAGGCCACCAGGGCGTGCCTCTTCTCTGACTTCTTAACATCGGATGTCCCAGGACTCAATTCTTGGGCTTTGATCTACATTCCCTTTCTTCAGTCTCATGGCTTTAAGTTCTCTTTCAGAAGCTAACACCCTGTCTCAACCTCTAGGCTGGATTCTCTCCTGAAATCGAGTTTGGGCATTCACTTTCCTACCCAATAAGTCCTCTTGGGTGACCGAGAGAATCTCAAACTTCACATGCCCAAAATTGAAATAGTAACTTTCCTTTCTCCCTGTCTCAGTGACGAGTACCCTGGCTTTCCAGTTTACTCGGGACTTTTAGTCTCTGTTCGCCGGCGAATCCCTGTGCCTGGAATAGTTTAGCATGTCGGGTGGTCTCTCTGGATGGAAAAAAAAGGCACTGATGAACGAATGAGAGAATTAAGTGGGTGGGTGGTGGATGAATGGAGAGACATGTGCTGGGCCCAAAGCCAGGTACTGGAGTCTTCTGGTGGCTCCAAACAGCTCCGGCTGAGCCAGTGGCCAGGGCCAGCTGCTGGGGCCACGGGTCATGGTGCTGGCTCATGATCTAACAAGGTGGCACCTGACAGGGAAGGGAGGCGGGGCTGGAGACACATCCAGAGGGAGGGAAGGTGTCGGGAGAGAAGTGGGGAAGATGGATGGATGGTGTTCTTTCAGCACTGGAGGCCAGGAGCTGTGGAGGGGGATGCCCGTGAGAGCAGATGGTGGGTGCGCGGGTGGCGGGCGACAGATGTGCCAGGCCTGATCAGCGATTCCGCCCGTCACCTTTAGAGCACTGATGTGCACTTTCTTCATTTGTGGGCAATTAGGCAGAAATTTGTTTGCACTGCCTCAGAAAATGAAACTGCTGTAAAGTGCACCCTCTGGAAAAAGGGTTTCTGAGCCGTGGGCTGGGAGTGGAGGGGGGCTGGGCCTCCCAAGCAGGAGGAGCCTGTCTAGGGCCTCTGCCGGGGCTTCAGAGGTGCAGCTCAGAGGCAGCACACGTTTCCCAGGGGTCTGCACTCTGGCCTTCCCTGAGTTCTTCTGGCTCTGGCTGTCCCTTGAGGACCAGCAGTCAGGACTGAGGTGGAGCCTTTCTGCAGCGGCTGGGAGAGGTGTCACTGTGGACACGAGTCCATTTTGGCTCCTGGAACCTGGAGTCTTCCCTGGGGATCCTTCAACTGGCTGCTGATGGAACAGATGCCAGAGTGGATTTCGCCCCTCCCAAATGTCTTGAGGTGCTGTTCCAGCTGCCCCAGTGTTTTGCCCCCATGTAGAGTCCTACAGGTGGGGTCGTTTAGGGAAAAGGGAACACAGGGTGGGAAGACCCACTTTCAAGCCAGAAGATGGTGTCCCTTTCACCTGTCTGAGCCTCAGTTTCCTCATCTGAAAAATGGGACGACACATCTTCTGGCTGAGTGGCTGTGAGGGTCACAGAGCCCTTCCTACAGAAAGTCTTATAGAGGGAATAGGGTCAGACAACAGATGTGAGAGAATCTTTCTAATGCTTGTTTCAAACCCAGGGAGCACTTGGTGTGTCCTAATGGCCTAGTGCTTTAGTCCACTGGGTGTAGTTCATATACATCCCAGGGTTCCTGGTTCGAAACCTGGAGGGTACAACCAAGAAGAACAACTAAATAAAATCAAGTGCTTCTTCCTCCTTTCTCTGCCTGCCTGCTCGCCTTCCTTCCTTCCTGTGCCTTTCCTTTACAAAGAAATCAGGGCGTATTTGGGCTGCATAGAGCATGAGCTTGGGTGGGGCTGGCCTGCATGGGGCTTCTCAGAGGAGCTGCAGGAGAGAGTAGGGGTGTCAGCAGGCTGGCTTGTCCTTGCACGAGGAGGGGCTGCTGGGGACGGGAACCCAGCGCCCCGGGCAGAGCCAGTCTGGCAGGGCAGGCGGCTGGCAGTGAACTCACCCACCAGGATGAGGACACAGACCAAAAGGGCGATGAGCGCGCCGGGGCTGAGCGAGGCCGCCATGACGAAGGCCGTGGTGTTGCAGGACTGGATGGCGCCTGAGCTGTCGCAGCCGCAGATGCGGATGGTGAGCGTGCCCGTGCTGCTCAGCGTGGGTGGCCCGGTGTCCACCACCAGGATGGGCAGGAAGAACACGTCCTGCTCCTGCCGGTTGAAGCCCAGGTGCTGCGTATGCACTGCGGCCGTGTTGTCTGCTCCAGAGAGGGAATGGAGCGTGATGCGGGGCCGGGCTCAGCCTCCCCTGCCTCAGCCCCCTCCTGGCTCGCCCCCCTGTGCTGCTCCCAGCAGACGCAGGGGTCTAGTCCTTAATCTCCCAGCGTCAGGTTACCAGCTATCCCCAGTTCAGCCCCCAGCTGCCTGAAGATTCTGCCCCCAACCACACAACCCACAGTTCTGTCCTTAGCTGTCCCAAGATTCTATTCTCAGCCGTCTCTTAAAATTTTGTTTTCAGCTATTCCAAGATTTTGTCCCCAGCTGGGCCAAGGTCCTGTCCCCAGCTATTCCAAGATTCTGTCCCCAACTGGGCCAAAGTCTTGTCCTCAGCTATTCTAAGAGTCTGTCCCCAACTGGGCCAAGGTCCTATCCCTGGCTATGTCCAACATTTTTTCCCCATTTATTTCAACAGTCTGCTCTTGTTCCAGATTCCACTCCAGCTTCCCAAAGCATCCTAACCCTGGGGTCCTTGGGTTGTGGTTTGCTGGGTCCTAACAAGTCCCGGGTCAGCAGAGAAGACTGGGAGCACCAGCTGGCACCTGCCATTGCAGAGGGGCTTTCTGTTAGCAGATGCCCGTGAAGAGGCTGAGCCATGAGGGCTTGGTGCAGGGATCCTTGTATGCCAGTGTCTCCGCACCTACATCCACCTTTCTCCTTTTCGCATGTGTGCTCAAGAGGACATGAACCCACGCAAGTCAGACTTGCCATCTGGCTTCAGCCTGCTGCTGGACAGGACTCAGGGACTCAGGGACTGTGTGTCTGGTCTTGGTGCGCAGTTTAGTGGTGCCCACTCCTCTGGTCACCTGTCCCCTCCACACCTATCCTGTCTGGCTCAGGCCTCCTTGGCCTTGATCATTTTGTTTGTCCTTGCAGCAGAGGGCCAATGCGGTGGCACTGCAGTACCCAGAGCCACCCCTTCAAGCTACCTCCACAAAGGGGGAGCAGCCTTCCTGCTGGGGTCCAGGCCCCTTCCCGAGGCCATCTCTCCGCCCTCAGAGTCATCAGGCTGCTTCCTCTGACCTCAGACTTTGGCAGACAGAGGAGTCCCCTTCTCAGCTTTGTGGCCCTGGTGAAGCCAGACTCTTCCCTGTAGCCCCCAAGTCAGTGCCCCAGGCTGGGCTGACCCCAGCATGGACACACTGCAGGGAGGAGAGCCCTGGGAAGGGAGGTCGATCTGTGACCTTGGGTACATTGGTGATGTGGCCTGGAGGCCCAGGTGAGACAAGACTGGTCGTGGGTTGAAGCTCAGTGACAGGCATGAGCGTTCAGTTTTCTACTTCTGCACTCATTTGGAAATGTCCACAAAATCTTCAACAGTGATGCTGCATTGACCACTTACTGGCTTGGGAAACTCACTCGGCCTCTCTGGATTGCAGTTTCCTCATCTGTAACTGAGGACAGTCGTGTCAGGTAGGTGTGAGCGCTACCTGGCGTCATTCACATGGAACCTGAGACGAGGGCTCTGCACAAGGAACTTCTGCATCACTGCGGTCTAAGTTCTTTCCTGCCCCTACCCGCTGCTCCCGGCCCCACGCGCCCGCTGTCTTCGGGGGCTGCCCCACCCTTTTTCGCAAAGTCCCCACCATCCGGAGCACCTCTCCACTTCCTTGCCTGGGCAAAGTCCTCATCCGTCACGCTCCAGCTAAATGTCATCTCCTTTCCGTGGCCTCCTTTCTTGCTTCCCTGGGAGGAAGGATTTACGGCCCTGTCCTGCCGGCTCTGACTGCGCAGGTGCCGTGCACACTGCGGTTACAGCGCTTTCGTCACGTTGCGTTAAGTTCGCGCCTGCCTTCTTCCCCACTAGCTCAGAGCCGGGCTTGAAGTACAATGAGTGAGCGAACCGCAGCTTTGGGGACAACTGGTGGTCCTGGGTCAGCTGGACTCTAGTTCTCCTGTCAAAGGGCGAGTCAACTCCAGATATGAAAACGTTGGCCTTCCCAGGGGAAGAAAGAAGCAAGGTGGGACAGAGGGTGTGGCGTGGGACACGCTGCTGACTGCGTTCTGTGCACAAGGTCTGGGTGGGACTTTAAGTAGCTGTGGGTTTTATTCTTCACGGCCACTGAGAGTTACGACATGGTCTCCATTTTATACATGTGTAAGTGGAGGCTTAGAGAGAAGTTACTTATGTGAAATTATCCAGTGAATTGGTGGCATAACTACCTCTTCCATGAACGCAACACTTCATCCCTCTACCCATCCATCCATTCTTGCTCCACCCATCCATCCATCTTCCTTCCTTCCTTCCTTTTCGCCATCCACTCACCCATTCATCCTCCATACATACATGCATGCATGCATCCATCCATACTTTCTTGCTCTACCCATCCACCCACCCATCCAACCATCCATCCACCCACCCACCCATCCATCCATCCATTCACCCATCCATCTATACATCCACCCACCCACCCATCCATCCATCCATCATTTATTTGCCCATCTGTTCATCCATCCATCCATTCTTGCTCTACCCATCCATCCATCTTTCTTCCTTCCTTCCGTTTCCCCATCCACCCATCCATTCATCCTCCATACATACATACATGCATGCATCCATCCATAGTTTCTTGCTCTACCCATCCATCAATCGATCCACCCACCCATCCATCCATCCACTCATCCATCCATCATTTATTCTCCCATCTGTTCATCCATCCATCCACCACCCATCTGCCCATCTATCCATATCCGTCCCTTCATTCTCCATACATGCATGCATGCATCCATCCTCCACCCACCCATCCAATCTTTACTGAGTAACGATGACATGCTAGGCCCATGCTAGTCATGGAGGGACAGCCATGGAGATGGGAATCACCGCAGTCCTGGATTTGAACTTAGACTCTAAAGTGAGCAACAACGTGAATCAAATAAACCCACCATTTACTCTACAATTACAAACCATGGTGTGTGCTACAAAGGAAAGTATAGGAAGAACACCTAACAGAGGAGCTGACCCAGCCGGGAGGTCTGGGAGACCTCCTTGGAAGAAGTAATATCATTGCTGAGCCCTGAGTTCAAGGAGCGAAAACGGCTGTGCAAAGGCCCTGTGGTTGGGAGAAGCATAATGCACTTCTGGAACTGAAGGCAGGCCTTGTGGCTGGAGGGTGGAGGGGGTGGCTAGACTGAGTCAAGATAAGGCTGAAGTGGGAAGCAGGGGTTCATCATGGAAAATCTTAGAAGCCCTGCTGCAAGATGTGGGCCCCTTTCTTAAAAGCAGAGGAGGACCACTGATTGGTGGGTTTAAAGCAAAGAAATAACCTAGTGGCACATCTTTCATCCAGTCAACAGCAAATACTAATGGAGCACCCTGTTCATGGCAGAACTATTCTGGTTCCCGAGACGACAGCAGTGAGCAGGACAGCCCCTGCCCCTGCTCTCAGTGACCCATGGCCTAGGCACAAGAACGACTCATCTGAAGCACGAGAGTGGATGCGGAGCAGCACGTAGGAAGCTAATGTGTGTCTGAGGTATGAGATAACAGTGTCGTGGGGGAACAGAGAAGTAGACAGATTTGAAAAATGAGTGGCTGGCTCTGGCTCAGCCTCAATTCCCAAGTAAGAACAGAGCAGAGGAGAGGAGAGGTTTGTTTCTCGGGGTCGCTGTCTTTGGCCACGGAGCCATCTGTTCCGAGAGCTCTGGCCCCTGCCACTCCTCCACCCCATGAAAGGGAAGCCCCGCACATCCTCTCTGAACCCCTGAGCTGTCCTCCTGGGCAGTGGCTGGCTTCAGCTGGGGAGGCTGCTGGCCACCCCAGGCCCCGACCCCACCTTTGAGGCAGGATCTGCGCCCAGCCCTGCTTCCCTCCATCTGTCCTGAATCCGTCAGTGTCAATCCCTGGCTGCAAAAGCAATATTTATAAATCACGTTTCCAAACTGGCTACACATTTGTACAAAGAAACAGATGGGTTGGGGTAGCCGTTTGTCACCCAGGATATTTATATGGTGAGGAGGAGGGGGCTTGGCACGTCGTGGGAGGGGGCTGGGAACTGGAGGAGGAGACCTTCCTTGGCGGTGTTGACCTCGGCATGCTGCTACTCCACCCCCTTACTCCCGGAGCTCCCCCCAGGCAGGCACACCGGATGGGGCTCTAGTGACCCCTGGTCAGAGAAAGGCAGTGGGGGCAGAACCTGAGGCCCCTTGGGTTGGAAGGTCGAGCCAGGCGATCTGTGTCTGTGTCTCCTGGGGCCAGCTCAGGATATGACAGGAATAACGAGCAGGCAGGGATGGACTGGTTGATAGAACAGCTACTTTCCAAAAGGTTGAAATGACCATGATTCTGAGCCCCCCTCCCCAAATCCTTCCCTGCTGCCTCAGCCTGTGCCCAAACACATCCCCGACTTTGACACAATCAGAACTCCAGGGGCTGGCTCTGGGTTATAATCAGTGTACTTTGCTCTGGGTTATAGTCGTGCCCTTTCTATTGGTTAGCTGAGCTGCACTCGTCGTTCAATATTTTTCATACGACTCCTGGAAATACAGATGGGTCTGGCTTCAGAGGCCAGTGAGGTCTTTCTTTGGAAGGAAGAGGTGTAAAAATCTTGGTGGGGGTGACCAAGGCCTGTTCTGGGGTCAGAAGGAACCCACGTGACCTGGATCCAGAGTCTCTGACTCCGTCCTCTCCTAGTCCTGCCACTCGCTCGCTCACTCCAACATACAGATCTCCTGTTTCTTGAGCTTCTCAATCCTACTCCCACCTCAGGGCCTTTGCACTTGCTGCTTCTTCCACGGGGGTCATTCTTTGTCCAGTTATTTGCATTACTCATGCCCTCATTTCCTTAAGATCCCTACTCACTGCTGGCTCCTTCAAAGAGGCCCTCCCAGACCACCTTATTTCAAATCGCTCCTATACTTCCCCTGCTTGATTTTCCATGGTTTCACTGAGCACATTTTACTGAACACCTACTGTGTGCTAGGCACTACTTTAAGTGTTCAGAGTCCAGTATGGAACAGAACAAAATCCAGACTGAGGGCGATTGCGTTCTCCCTCCCCCCTCCAACCCTTGCAGTCACTCATCATCCCCAACATATTATTTAATTGTTTCATTTTTGTCTCCTCTCACTAGAGGGTAAACCCCTTGAAGGCAGAGGATTTGGTTTGTTTGTCATGGTACCTTTAGAGCCCAGAGCAGCGCCTGACATACAGGCACTCTGTTTTAATAAATGCGCAACGAATATTTGCTGAATGAAGGAGGTGACATGTTCTTAGGACTGGCCACATACCTTGAGGGTCCATCTAGTGCCCTGGTGGCAGGAGCCACAGCCCCGTTTCACAGATGATGGAATTCAGGCTTAAAGAGGTGCAGACCCTGCCAGCTGACCCTGGGCTGGGACTGAGCCTTCCCCCAGGCTATGCTCAGGGGTTTAGACTTCAGCTCCGGGGAAAGAGTTCAGGGGCGCCTCACAATGGCTCGCTGAGCAGGTCAGTTTGCTCTCAAGGTAGCGACCTAAGCAGGAAGCAGAGCTGAGAGGGATGTCGGTCAGAAGCTGAGCTCCATCTGACTCCTATAGGATCCCTGGTGGGTCCCTTATCCTCTCAGAGCCTCAGTTTTGTCATCTGCAAAGTGGGGGCAGGGTAAGAAAACCTCCTCCTCCTCAGGCTGTGGAGATGCAGAGAGAGAGAAGCGCCTACTGCACTGGAGGGTGGACGCGAGCACACACACGGCTGACTTCGGTCTTCACTTAGACCGGGGCTCTTTCCGCCTGGACTGTGGCCCACTGGCTGCCACTGCACTTTCTGTACTTTCCGTCTACCTGTCTCTGCCCCAGGATGCCCCACTCACTCTGCCACCCACCTCCTTGCCTATGCTTCCCGGTTTAGCTGGAAGCCGGGTCACAGTTCCAGCTTGGCCCCTTTCGGTGTCACCTTGGACCCAACACTGGCCCTGGGGTGTGTCAGTGTCTTCATCTCTAATGTGGGAAAGGAGCAGGGAAGCTGGGCCCTTGCTCTGTGTAGCTTAGGACTCAGTGGTTCAGAGGGAACCCACCTTGGATGTCCAGCAGAGAGAAATGAGGGTTGCTGGGAGCTTCAGGCACCAGGCGGAAATAGAAGCGGTGCCCACCCTGCGGCTCGTCTCTGTCCACCACGCTGATGGTCTGGATGAGCTGAAGGGTGAGAAGGGGCCAGAAAACAGATGGTGAGGCTGAGCCCACTCCAACTAGAGGTGGTTCTACCAGTCCTGGCAGTGACCCCAAGACCCTAGACCCCAGCACCCGCAGACTGCAGCCCCTGAGCACCTCCAGACCCCGGCCCCTCAGTAGCCCCAAGCCTATCCCCCAGCACCTCCAGGCCCCAGCCCCTCAGCACCCCCAGTCCCAGTCCCCCAGCCCCCAGACCCTAGCGCCTCCTAGGCCCGCCCCCGTCATGGACGCCCCGGACCCTGCCCCCACCTGGCCTGGCTTGGCATCCTCACACACAGCTGCCTCGTAGGGGGTGGCCAGCTCTGGGGGATTGTCATTCACATCCAGGATTCGGATCCGTAGGGATGCCCGGGAAAGCTGGGCATGATTGCCTGTAACGAGAGCACAGGAGCAGGTGAGAGTGTGAGAGCTACATAGGCCCCCGACTGCTACGAGGACAGGGTCAGCAGTGGGGGCGCGCTGAGGGATTTGGGGGTTGATGGAGCTGGAAGTATGACCAGGACTGAGGACACCTGACCTCGTAGGTAAGCATCGCCATCGCCACGCCACCCCCAGATGGTCTCCCGCCACCATTACCACCACTGCCACCCGCACCAGCCCCTGCACCACCGTAATCCACAGCTGTGCGTGGCCGTCAGCACCGCCCTCACCACTGCCGCCTGCACCGTCACCGTCACACAGCGCCACCGCCGCCATTAAACCTGACGACTGTCACCACTAGCGCAGCATTGCCAGTTTTACCAGCACAGCCAGCAGTGACATCGTCATCACAGATCACCCCCACGTCACTGTCACGTCACCTCCACGTCACCGTCATATCACCAAGTCACTGTCACGTCACCCCCACGTCACTATCAGAAGTACTGACACCATCGCATCTACTAGTACCATGTCCATCGTCTCTAACATCAACACAAACTCCAAGATCATGAGCAACACTGCTCTTACCAACACCACCACCATCAATGGTCCAACCACCATCTCCACCATCCACCACGACTGCCTTCCCAGCCCCCCATGACTATTACCCTACAATCACCCAGATCCCCCCACATCACATCCCCATCCCAGCAACACTGTCTCATCACCAGCATGCAGGGATTGCCCCCGAGCACCCACACTCATTATTCCAGGTCTGCTTGCAGAAACCCTGTGGTTTGGTCCAATGTATGTCCCCGTATTGCCGAAGGGAAACTAAAATACACGAAAGTTTAAAGAACCGGTCAGCTGCTAAGTGAGCTCCAAACCCCTCTGATCTTTCAAGACCTGACCCCGAGTGGGCAGGAGAGAGGTGGGTCTTAGCCAGAGTCCTCAGCAAACTCAGGAAGTCCTCATTCCTTCAGCTGTCATGTCTTTGAGGTCAAGCTGTTGCCCGATTGGTCCTAGGTCCCCAGCATTGCGGGATATCACACAGAATAGGTTCTGATATATTTGTCGAATGAAAGCATGGAGCCTGGAGAGTTTAGATGGAAAGACGCTTGGCTTGGCTCTGTCCTTGACCCCGTATTCGGTGAGACCTTTCTCTCTCTGACGTCAGTTTCCACACCTGGGAAAAGAACAGATCAAGGGCTCTGGAGCCAAGTGATTCTGATGTCAACTCTGCCACTTAGCAGCTGTGTGATCCGTGCCAGGTCACTTTACCTCTCTGTGTCTCAGTTTCCTCACCTGCAAAAATGAGGCTATTAGTCATAGGTTGGCAAAGAGGACAGACGGAGTTAGTATTGATAAAGCACTTAAAACTGTATAGAACACACAGCAGGTGCTATAGAATTATTGGTTAAATAAACACATATCCTCGCAGGGCCTTTGTGGCACAGATATTAAGTGGCTGGAGGATGTTGGTACCTCTTCCCAGCTTGAACTTTCCGAACAGCACCCCACCCGTTGGCTCTTTCCAGCCACCCCCAAATTCTGTGTGTTCACTGGTGCCTCCTCCTCAGCTTTCTTACAGAAGTTCATCACTGCTAGTGACCTCGAGGACATGCCAGGGAAGGACAACCCCCTGCTCCTTCATGCAAAGACTCCAAGGCTGGGCATCTGCCTGGGCTGCAGGGAGCTGCTTTGGAGACGCCTGGAGACCTTCAAGCAGTCAGAAACCCTGTTTTGGGGGGAGAGAGGCTGGTCAGCTGCCTTTTTCTCTGAACTCGGAGGCGCACTGGGTGCCGGCTGCAGCTGCTCGCATGTAGATAAAGAGAGAAATGGGGATTGGGAGGCAGGCGTGGCGGCCTCCTGGAGGGCCAGGGGAAGGTGGGGGGGGGACGTCTTTAATTAACTCAGACCCCGACCCCTCTCCGAAGCTCCCCTTAGCCAGGGGCACCTCCTTATCATCTCAGCTCACCCAGATCTGCTGCTTCAGCGATTAGAGGGGGTTTTTCCGGGGGCGAGCGATGGAAGTCGTGACGGGGAATGCCAGGCGAGCCGTTATTTTTAAGAGCGCGTTGCCAGAGAACTTCAGCTGCAGATGGCGGTGCTTCAGGAGGTGGGGGTGACGCACCTCTCTTCCCGGTGACGCAGGGGGAGGTGAGGGGACAGCCAGGGCCTGAGTGGCCTTCCTGAGCACCTCGCCTGCAGTGGGGGTGGTGCAGGGGTGGAGCGAGTGGGCCGCGCAGCAGGGAGACCTCAGCGCAGGCTGAGCTCGAGGGCAGTGCTTGCCGGAGGGCTGGTAAGACCCCAGAGGGCACCATCCTTTGCCTTCTGCAGGGTCTCACACCCTCCTCGTCCCTGCCCCCGCCCCTAGCTTTATGGCACTTCACTGATGCCAGCTGTATGACCAAAGGTGTGCAGTGTGATGCTTCGAGACACCCGTGTTTTAAAATGTTGACCTCCCAGAAGGTTAGTTGCCACACCCTTCATCAGGTTCCTATTCTGTTGTCGCCCTGTTCCTCTCGCAAATGTCACAGGCCACCTCCTGGGAAAACCCTTCGGCTGGGTAAGGGGCTCAGATTGAGTGGTGGAGCAGTACGAAGAGAGGGGCCTCTACGTCCCCACAGTTGCCCCCTGTAGAGCTTACCCCGGGGACCCCAGAACTGGGGCCTGCCTCAGAGTCCCCAGAGCTCAAGGGCCAGCGCCGAGCCAGCATGCCATGCCCATGACGCTGGACAGTGGTTCTCCCACCTGGCTGTACCTTAGACTCGCTCCAGATGTCTTTAAAGCAGACCAATGCCTCCCCTGGGTCATTGTTTTTTTTCTCTTTTTTAACAGTTCCGGGAATCTAAAATGTAGCAAGAGGTGGGAGCTGCTGGCTGGGGTGACTGACGGGGGAGAACCTCACATTTGGTTTCCTCCGAGCCCTTCCTGATCACAGTTAGCTTCATTTATAAAAATGGCTGATAATGCTTCATAATTTTACCATCTAAAACATTTCTGGCATAAGTGTGTGCTGGTGGCCTAGCGGTTTAGTCCACTAGTGCAGTCCACATACATCCTAAGGACCCAGGTTCACAACCCGGGGCCGGAGGAATGGCCAAGGTGAATAAAATAAAATAAATAAAAATAAAATGCTTCTTCCTCTTCTCTCTTCCTGTTTGCCTGCCTCTGCTTGCCTTCATTGCTGCCTGCACCTTTCCTTAAAAAAAAAACAATTCTGGTGTAAAGCATGGACTTGGTCATTTCATTCATCTTGACCTGTATGCAGAACTTTCCAATTTATAACAAACTTATCAATGACCTCATTTGATCCTCAGAACAAACTAAAAAGAGCGTGTTAAATCCATTTTACAGATGAGGACACTGAGGCTCAGAGCAGAGTTGAAAGCTGGTGTTTCAGTGGCAGAGCAGGGCAGGGTCCTAAGTCTCCAGCCTCTGTGAGTACTTGGTTAGACACGAGGTCAGCGAGCCCTCCTGCTGCCTGGATAATTGTCCATCCAGCAGCACCTGGTGCTTGGACCCAGGCCCAAGCCCACCTCACTGCCCAGCGGCAGGTGCCCTCTCCAGAGGCTGAGTCCCCCTGGGTCCCACCCCCACCCCCTGGCATCTCAGTTCAGCTGACTGACATGCAAATTAGTTTAATTATTTCTTCTTCTAAAATAAATTATATTTTGCAGTAGCTGCAATATGTTGTGTCAGGCAAAATTACATTCAATATTTTTAAACTAATTGATGCAGCCTTGAGGAAGGCTGATTGACAGCCCAGAGTTGAGCAGGCCTGCAGCCTGAACCGATTCCTAAATTAAAATTAAATGTGCTTCGGCCTGTGTTTCCTCCCTGAGCTGGCTCACCAGGAATCCCAGGAGGTCGCAGGCAAAGCCCCCAGGGGGCTGTGGGCCCAAGGAGGCCAGGCAACTCAGGGGTGTCTTGGGAAGAGACCTGACTTGAGGCAGAACTGTTGTGCCAAGCAGGCAGGTCTCTTAACTTCTTCGGGCCTCAGAGTCCCTTTGGCATAACGGATAGTGGATTGGACGGACCAGTTCAGAACAGAGACTTCTGGATTTGCTGACAAGTACAGATTGAACATCTCCTTTGTACCAAGGACACAAAGTGTACAGGACTACACTTGTCTAGTGTCAGGGATACTGTGATCAGATTTGAGAGCAAAAAGTTCAGGAGCTGTGGAATCAGGGAGCAGGGGGTCCCACCCTGAGGGGGTGTAGCAGTGTTCTCTCTGGAAGAAATGACCTTTAGACTGAGATCCAACTAGGAGTAAATGGGGGCAGAGCAGTGGAGGGAAAGCGGGCCCTATAGCGTAAACAGCATGTGCAAAGGCCCTGGGGTGGAGAGGAGGCTGCAGATAATGAGACCTGGATCCTTTTTAAGGAACACCCCAGTTATTCACCTGATATCTGATCCAAACTGGGCCTGAAGGGCTGGAGGGTCAGTGGAAAGGGGAGAAGAAATGGGGCCTGGCCTAGTCCTTCCCAGAAGGACACCAGCAAACACAGACTGAGCACCTGACACGGACAGGGTCTGTGCGGCGCCATTTTGTCCTGGCTACCATTGTGGGAGGCAGGAGCTAGGATAATCACCAATTTGCTGAGGAGGTAACCAGTGAGGGGAGGTCAAGCACTTGCCTAAGGTCTCATCGGGAGCAGTCGATGGGTCCTGGGACCTGGATCCGGTCTTAAAGGCAGAGTTTCTGTTTCTAACAAGCAGATGGTACTGACTTTCTTATCATCTTTAGCTGTCTGCATCCTATCTTCAAGTCACCAAGAAAATGTCCCTGACTCCTCCAGGAAGCTTTCCTTGACTGCACTCAGTCCCTGGGAATCCAAGTCTAAGCCCAAGTCCAACTCACCCACGGCTCTTCCCCTCTCCACGAGGTCTGCCCCCTGCCCATCTCACCCCCATTCTCTTTAGCTCTGCTCCAAGTTTGCTCCTTTCCCTCCTTGAGATCTTTCCCCAGATGTCTTCTCAGAGAGAACTCCCCTGCTGACCTTATTTCAACTTGCCCCCTGTCCTCCCACCAGACACCCGTCCCTGCTTTATTTCCTCCATCCTATCCGACATGTGGTCCCCGCTCAGATCGAGCCCCTCCCTGAGGCAGCCAACAGCATCATTGTCTCTGGTTCGCGGTTGCACCCAGTCACGTGTGCCTGGCACACAGTAGGGACCTAAAGGTTTGTAAACCAAGTGAGTGCGGCACCCCCGGCTGTGCTGGGATGTGGGGGAGGTCACAGGGTGAGACGGAGACTTCCCTGGATGGACTAACTGCCAGCACTGCACCCCCAGGAGGGCCAGAGCGTGAGCTGCTTCCTGCCTCTCTCTCTGGACCCAGGTTTTCTCATCACTAAAGCAAATGCAGCCAGACGCTGAAGTTGGCCCTGGCTGTCACAGAGCACGAAGCCCAGAGACTGGCTGTCACAGAGCACGAAGCCCAGACAGAAAGAGAGGTAGTGGGAAGGAGCATGAGAAGCCAGCAAGGGAAGGGGGCAGCTGGAAGGATCCTTCTCCCCCTTCACTGCAGTGGGGGACCAAAGCCCCTCTTCTCGCCTCTCCTCCGGCCACTCCCCCTCCCGAGGGAATTAAATTGCATCCAAACACCAGGCTCTGATTAGAGCTGGCCAGCTGGGCAGGAAGATTTATCATCCCAATTACCAGCCGGCCCAGGCGAGCAGGCAGGACAGGAAGGGGGGCTGGGTGAGCAGGTGGGGGTGCTCTGTGGGTGGGGGTGGGGGGCGGCTGTCAGGGCTGTCAGGAGTAGACTCCTGGTGACTCCTCGTCCCCTGTCCCCACTCACCTCCAGCGGGAACATGAGGCCCAGCACCCTTCTCTTTTTTGGGGACTCTGACGATCTGCTTGGCTCCCACTGTGGAGAGGCCTTTGACCTTGTGTGGGGACAGTTAGTCCTCCGAGAGGTGGGAAAGGACTTCTGGGTGAATTTGGGACCCTGGCACTGGGGGAGGTGGGAGAAAGTTTTCCTGGGCTGAGCTGGTCCTGATATTCTGGGCCAGCCTGCAGAGGCTCCACCGCACCACAAATCTGTCTTCTGTTGGCATCTGTAAGTAATTAGGTTCTTGGGGGGTCACCCAGTTCAAGAGGAGCCCAGGGCTGATGTGCACGTCGCCTGTGATGGAGAGGTCACTGCTGCCTGGGGAGCCCTTTGCATGTAGGACTGTGCGAGCCTCTTCCTAGGATGGCCTCACGCTCAGCCTGTCTCCCCCGTTCCTGGTCCTGCACCCCCAGCACATGGTAATCCTGTCCTTTCTCCTGCCCCAGGCCACCCCATCCATCCCCTTCCCCCTGGACCTGAGGGAACGCTGGGGACTGCACATCTGGTCATATGGCTCTGTTGCTCCAAGACCTGCACCAGCCCCGTCGGCTCCAGGAGATGCCAGGCTCCTCAGGGGGCACCCGTGGCCTTCTTGCACAGGCCGTGTGCTGCTCTCTGCCAGGAGCACCCAATCCCCTTTCTTCGACTTGGTGATCAAATGTTCCCTCCTCTGGAAAAGCTACCCAACACTATGTTGTCACTGACTGTTGACATGTCTCTCCCGTGTCCATCTGTGAGTTCCCAAGGACAGAGGCCAAGCCTTGAGTAAAACATCCAGACCAGCTGGGGGGTGACGCCAGTTCCGTGGCTGAGGGTAGGCATGCAGGGGTGTCCCTGAGGAAATAGCTGCCGGACAGCTCCACGGCACCCCACACTCCTGTCCTGCTCCTTCCTCCAGCCTCCTCTGACCCCTCTGGTGTCCTAAGGACTGCTGGACTGGGAGTCAGAAAGCCTCATCAGGGGACGTGGGGTCCCCCACACTCTCTACCCTCAGAGTCGCTCTGGCTCCGAACAGCTCCCACTGTGTGTCAGGAGCCATGCTAGGTAGGTACTTTATGAACCGATTTCTGAGGTACATGACATGAGCGGCTCCGTAGAAAACACAGTATCTGGTATATTGTAGGTTTCAAATAAACAGAAAGCGCTGTTGCTGATATTACTGTCCTGGCGTGCCTTGGTGGAGCAGTGGTTAGATCAATCACCTCTGAAGGAGCATAGGCCACATACCTCTGGGTTTGAGTTCCGGGTCCGGGGAGAAAACAATCCGTGTGAACAACCAAATGAAAACAAAATAAAGTGCTCCTCCTCCTCTCTCTTCCTGCCTGCCTGCACCTTTCTTTAAAAACAAAAGTTGTCTTTATAGCCATCCCACATGCAAGGTTTTACAGAAAACAAGGCAACACGTGGGGGTGTGACTTGTCCCAAGTCCCACAGCGGCTGTGCAGCTACAGCCAGTCTTCTTCCAACATGCTGCCCGCTTTCCTAAGTGACAAGACCATACGCCTGTCCATTCAGTAAATATCTGCATGCCTATGATGCACCAGACCTGGTGTGACAGCTACAGACACTGACCCTTCCCTGATGGGCAGTACCGTTTCCTGGCGGGGACAGAGAGAGACTCAAGACAAGTGCCTACACCAGTCACACAGCCTGCTCCGTGACATCAAGGGGAAATCCGGTGCTGTAAGCCATGCCTTGGCCTGGGGTGACCCAGATGGAAGAACTTCTGTTTAGCCTGGTTAACGCTTTGCTGTCTCAGGCAGCTAAATGCCGCCCTCTAGACCAGCCTCGTCTGAAGCTGGAGGGGGGCTGCCGCAGCTCCCCACTCTCCCACCCACCGCACTGCTTTCCAAGCCCCCCCGCCCCGTCTCTTTGAAGACTGTCCCTTTACAACTGCCCTTTCCACCGAAGGATTCAGACACAAATTGTACTTTAAATTCAATATTGGTCATTAATATTTCATGATTACAAAACGTTAAAGATAATGTCAGTGGAAGGAGCATCTGCATGGGCAGAATGGATGACTCAGAAGTTTGGCGAGAGGGACGCCGGCATACTAAGTGGTCCGGCAGCCTTTGAGGTGATCGGGTGTGACAGGCAGCGGCTCCCGGCTGAGGGCAACATTCTCCGAGGTGCTCACAGGCTCCGAGCTGTGTATAAATATTTCCCCTCTGATTCTTGTCACCTCGTGTTTGTTACATCAGGAGCAGGCGGGGCCTCCGTGACCCCGAGAGCATCCCGGTTTCTGGGGAAACGGAAGGGAGGTGGAGCGGGAAGGGGCAGCCCGGCAGCCCTGTGGGCACTGCACTGGGGCACCGGCTGGCTGCTGGAAGGTGGGTCAAGCCCTGATCCTGCCTGGACTGGCTCTGTGACCGGCTCCTCTCTGAGCCTATGTGTCCTCATCTGTGTGGCGGAGCTAATTTTGTCCTCTTCCATGAGACGCTGAGAAGCTGGAGTGAGCGAGTCTTTGCGACACTCCTGGCTTCAGGCCTGGCACCCAGGAAATCTGACCTGTGGGACATCAGGGTGAGTGCTGGGCTCTGGAGTCAGACAGGCTGGGGCTGGGAAATGGACAAATGACTGCACCTCTCTGAGCCTCAATGCCCCGACCCATGCAGAACCACACCTATCAGGAGGGACGATTCCCACCAAGAGCTCCAGTCTGCAAAGCATGCAGCAGAGACGGTGCTTAAGTCAAGCGCACAGTGTCCAGACTGACAGATTCCATTAATTGAGCACTTCGATGCATTATCCTCATGGACCCACCCACCAGCACTGCAGAGTGGGAGCCATTCATTTTCCCACTGATTAACATCCCGGGTGAGCTGGGCCAGGGGCTGTGAACTGCCGCACAGAGAGGGCGGTGAGGAGCCCAGGGCCCAGCCTTCTCCTTTCAGACACGTGTCTCCTTCCCCACGTCAGTGGCTGGGGGTCTGGGGGTGGAAAAGAAGTGGGAATGCAAAGCAAAGTCAGGAAAAGGGGGGCTGACTGTGCCTCAGTGCTGTGGAGGCAACAGGACAAGTCTTCCTAATTTTCGGAACCTTGAGTTTCCCATCAATAAAATGGGTGCTGTTAGTTACTGATCATGATCTGATAAAAGCATGTTCTGGAAAGCAGCTAGTCTACAATACGGATTAGGTAAACATGTAGAGGTTTGTGGGGGACACTTCTCCCCCACATTCTTTCTACTGTGAAAGGACAACTTTGTATGCTGCTCTCACTGCTTTCTGCTAGAGACCCATCAGGTAGAGGCATGATGCTAACCCGAGAGGGGACTTGCTGGTGGGGGGGCATCAGGCAGTGGGGGAGATGTCTTTGTGGGTTGGGGGAGGATGCATCTCTGCCCAGCAGCGGGGCCAGGCCCCTGGCTGCCCAGAGAGCAGGTTCAGGGAGGCGAGGAGGGGGCTCTCTTCCCCCCCAGTCCAGCCACCACTTCCTCTCCAGCCACCTTTGTTATCTCCCTTTCAAGCACTGGAGGAGTGGATTCAAAGGCTCAGGAGCAGCAGGCACTGAGGTTTGAGCCAGCTTTGTATTTTCTTTTAAACTGAAGTTGAAAGAGACGAAGGGAACTTCAGCCTTGGGACTTCCTCGGCCAAAATGGGCCGGTGGGGCCTGTGAAGTGGGAGGGCTGGCAAAGCAGGAGGAGGAAGGCAGGTGGGAGGGCTGGCAGGGCAGGAGGGGCTTGGGGTCGAGGTGTGCAGAGGTGAATTGGAACGTGGCCACCCGAGGCTCAGGGACTCTGTTGATGATTGCTGACTGGAGGCTCTGCGGCTCCCGAGACCTTGAGGGGGGTGGCTGGACCTGCAGTGTTGCTCTGGTTACAGAGGAGGGGGCCCGGGCTCAGAAGTGGGCCTGCATTCGCCCCACTCCTGGTGCTCCGTGAATCCCGTGTTCTTGGGGCCTCACTTCCATAGCCTTGCTCATCTGGTCCCCATGTCTCAGGGCTCCCCAGTTTGTCTCCCAGTCACACGCCTCCCCAACTGCAACAGACCACCTGTACACACACACACACACACACACACTCACACACACACACACACACACACACACACTTCTCGCTCTTCCAGAAACTCAGGTCGAGCATCTCAGCCCTCCTTATGCTCCCCTCCACATCATCCCATCCCAGGTCCTGCTGGCTCTATCTTCAGAGTCTCCCAGTACTGACGATTTCCCACCTCCTCCATTGCTTATGCCCTGGGCTAGGCCTCCATTCTATCACTATGTTTAACTTCAAAACCACTTTCCTCTAGACTCCCACCACATTTAGCCTACAATGGCCAATCACACTGGCCTCCTGGCTGTTTCTCCGTGTTTGGCAAAGTACCACCTCAGGGCCTTTGCAGGGGCCGGTCCCTGTGCTTGGAACACTGCCCTCGGCGGGCAGCATCACTCCCTCACTTACTGAGGCCTCTGTTCAATTCTCAGGGACACCGCCCCGAAGAGAAACAGCACCCTCTCCTTTCAATCCCCTTCTTTTGCTTTCTTCTTCCCATTTGTTCAGCAGCATTTCACATCCCCTGATATCATGTACAACCTTCTTCTCAATCTGTGCGTGGTCTCACCCTTTCCTATAGGGAAAGGAGCTCCGCCTCTAAAACCCGGCTTGGTGTGTAACAGCTGCTGGGTAAATGGGGAGGCAAGAAAGTCGGCCCCAAGACCAGCCCTGCCCTTTTGGTTGCGATTCTCTCCATCACCTTAGGCTTCCCCAAACCTGCCCTCCAGCCACGGCGGGGGTGGGTGGCCGGGTGCCGGCTTACTCTTCTCACCGTCTCCTCCTTGGGTCCCGCCCACGGGGGCAGGGCCTGTGGTCGGAGGCCCCGCCCCTGGCCCCCAGGCCCCCGGCCTTCGCTCCTCTCCCGACTTTAACCCCGCACCGGGCTCACCCGCCTCCATGGCCAGCACGGTGATGTTGTGCCAGCCGGCTGTCTCCCGGTCCAGTCCTTTGCCAGTCACGATGGCCCCTGTGTCTGCATTGATATCGAAGATCTGGTCCAAATCCGAGTCGCGGTCAATGGCATACCTGAGGGAGGTAGGGCGGGGCTGATTGAAGGTGCCCATGTCCCCCACCTCACCCCCAAAGAGGGACCACCTGCCAGGAAGACGCCAGGAGCAGAGAAACACTTGCAACAGAGGAGGGGTGGAAAGGGGTCTGGTTGTGCGTCCGGGCTGCATCGGGCATCTCCTCTGTCACCATGGGCAGCCTTTTTGAGTTTCAGTTTCCTCAGCGGGACAGTGGGGTGCTATATTTGCACCCCGCAGTTGTTGTGAGGACGGAAAGTAGCAGAGGGCCTGGCACATAGTAGTCACTGGATATGGGATTCTTAGCGCCTGATAAGAAGGAACCCAGAAGCGGGCCTGAGGAGGGACCCGGCTGGTGTCCTGGGCAGTGGGCTGGGGAACAGAAGTACAAAGGGAGGGGAGAATCATTTGGGAATTCCAACGGGTGCAAAACAGCTCAAAGCGGGAATGGGGTGAGTTCGGTGCCAACGTGCAAGGCGCAGAATTCAGGGGTTTGTCATGCCTGGGGGAGCCTAGAGGAATTTGGGGCAGGAGAGAGGGGTTGGCTCCGGTGCTGGGAGGCTGTCAGGCAGCCTGTGCGCCCAGGAAGCTGAGCAAAGGCCTGGCGGATGGGTCTGGGGGGGATGGCCGCCCGCCCCTCCCTGGCTGCGCAGCACGAGCGAGGTAATCTTCTTCGGCTTTTCAGTTGCCACGTGAAAAAGCCCTTTGTTCCGCCTTCTTCCCAGGCCTTTGTGCGGCGGCTTCAGGCCTGAAAGGCCCGTGTCCAACACATGTCTCAGGCGGCGGCGGCCCAGAGAGGCCCCGCCAGTTCGGTTGCCGCCGGTCGCAACTTCCCCGCGCTGATAACTCCAGCGGGGGCACCGCCAGGCTGCGTGGCTGACAAAGGCCTTGAATGCCAAGCAAGGGCTCATTGTGCAGCGAAGACAAAGGATCTTGGTGAAGCGGGGCTCAGCCCAGCCCAGCCCAGCCCAGCCACCGGCCCCTCCCACGGGCAGGAGGAAAGAGGGCGTCTTCCATTCCCCGCGTGGGAAACTGAGGCCCAGGAGGGGAGGACACCAGCAACACCCCCTGTGGGGACCCAAAGCCTTGAGATGACCCTTTCGTGGTGCCATGGCTGCCTGACTAACCCTGTTTGGGCCTCAGTTTCTTCATCTGTTGAATGGGGTCTGAGGGCCAGTGGGACTGCCCTGTCTAAGAGCACTCAGAGCTGACTTGGGAGCCTCAAATTCTACTGGAGTTGTCGCGCCCTGGTGGCTAAGGCGACTGGACATAGTCCACATACATCCCAAGGACCCAGGCTGGACACTGAGGGCCAGGTGAAACAACCAAAATGAACAACTGAATAAAATAACATGCTGCTGCTTCTCTCTTCCTGCCTGCTTGTCTACTGGCCTTCATTCCTCCTGCACCTTTCCTTAGGAAAAAAAAAAAAAAAATCTACCGGAGTGACCTTGGACAAGTCACTGAACTTCCTTGGCCTCTGTTTACTTCTCTGGAAAAAAGAGTGATTCGTATCGGCTCCCACTGGTGTGGGTCAGAGGAGGTGGTTCAGGCATCTGGGCACCAATGGCAGCCCTTTTTCTTTTCGTATTTACTGTTATCGTGGAGGTGAAGTTTGTGGCAAACGGTAAAGGGCTGCGCATATGGGTGTAGTGGGCATGAGAGCCAGTCTCCGGACTCCCCAGGTTCATGCTCCCCCTCTGGATATGCTAAGTCCACATCCTCCTTGCTCCTGAGCAGCCTGAGTCCTTCTCATCTGGGTGAAGTACATGAGGAGGTGCCACTGACTCTGAGACTCCTCCCCTAGCACAGCACTTAACAGTTTGTGGTTGCTTTTCCTCCCGTCATTCCTCTTTTTGCTCCTTTATGCCTGAACACTCACTGAATGCCTTCTTTGTATTTATTCTTCCGGAAGATAAAGGGAGAAATGCCTAGAACCCTGTGAGGCTGATGTGATCGCCCCCATTTTACAGATGGAGACACTGAGGCTCCGAGAAGAAACTTGCCCACTTTGGGTGGCCAAGTATGGCTGTGCAGGTCGTATCCCACACAGGTGCCAGGCCGAAGGGGCGTGCGGGTGAAGTCCAGCAGGTGCTGTGCTTTTCAAGGCATGGCTCTTAGCCAGGTAGCATCGTCTTGGAAGGCCTTTTTTCTTATTTATGCCCAGGTGCCTTACGGGCTAACGGTGACTCTGTCCAAGGTTGCACAGGGACACTCACTGAATTGGCATTTGCAGCTCAGATTTGGGACTCTGTCCCCAGAGTTCTTTGCAGCTTGTTGAACCATCCAACGCTGTGATGCAGGGAGACTCAGGTCCCCTCGGTCCCCAGCCTGGTCGTGTCAGATGTTTGGGACCCAAGGAGGCAGAAACAGATTCTGAGTGCTGGCTCAGCAGAAAGGAACCCCGGAGACCTCCTCCTGACTTTACAGAAGAGGACAGAGTGCAGGAGAGAGCGAGGGGCATGACACAGCTTGGGGCTCCCGAAGCCGGTCAGGGCTGGGTGAGAGGCAGGGTTTGTGGGGATGGAAATACGGTTGTCTTGCTTCTCCCTCTCCACTCAGACCGCTCTCCTCTCTTCTCCCGTCTCCTCCCAGATTTTCTCTTTTGTTCCCTCCAGGAGGGAAGCGGGGAGAGGCATCTAAGTGGAGGCAGCTGTTCCCAAGGCCATGGGCTGGGGGACTCAGGGACCATTATCAACCAGTGAAAGACCCAAGGCTACAGGCCAGTGTGGCTGGCTGAGCCCAGGTGCTTTTGTTCCAGCTCAGGGAGCCGGTGAATGGGTGGGAGACGTGTGGGGCGAGGCGTGTGTGGTAAGGAGCGTGGCCGGGAAACGTGGAGGGTGTGGGGGCTGGTGCGCCTCGTGTGCGGGTGCGTGAGAGGTGTGTCCGGACTGCTCTGTGTTGTGGGTGGGACGTATGTGTGGGTGTGACTTGAATATGTGAGTGGTGTGTGTGTGTGTGAGAGAGAGAGAGGGAGAGAGAGAGACTGTGTCAGAAGAGGCAGCTGCTCAGCCCTGGGTCTGGTCCATGTTGACCCCCGACAAGTCGTTTCCATCTTTGATCCTCAATTTTAAGCAAAATGGAGATGATAATCTAGGTGGGATTATGTGTTGAGTACGAGGGGCAGAAAGTGCCTCACGGAGTTCCAAGAAAATGACTCCACGAACAAGAACTATTGTTACCCTAATTCTTATTCAGAAATGCCTGACAAGGGTACACAGGAGTCCCCCAGCCCCATGTGTGCTCTGCGTGGTGGGCGGTACCACGGATTATGGAGGGACGCTGGAGCTAGTGGTCTGAGAAAGACAGGAGGCAATGGTGTGTCTAGAAGGTTCTGCTCAAATCTCACCACCCCACTTCGCCTTTGGTCAGCCAGGACCTGGAGGGCAGGCATGGGTGGAAGAGTGAGACTGTGGATATGTGGCATGTGTGCACGTGTGTGTATGCGTGTGTGCACACATGTGAATGCATGTGCATTGTGCATCCACATTTGCAGGAGAGGTCTGGGGGTCAGGGGTGCGGATCTGGTGTCCATGATCAGGTTTGACACCTAGCTCTGTGACTGTGGGCGTGTCACTTAAGCTCTGCTTTTTGCTTTGTGCTGTTAAAAATAGAGACCACCGCCATGCCCTGGTGGTCTAGTAGACAAGTCCGCTGCTTCTGGCTGACACAGTCCACCTACATCCAAAGACCCAGGTTCACAACTTGAGGCCCAGGGGAACAACCAAGATGAACAACTTAAAAATAAATGCTTCTTCCCCCTCTCTCTTCCTGCCTGCCTGCCTACTCACCTTCATCCCTGCCTGCACCCTTCCTTTAAAAATATGGAGCTATATAATGATAATAAGTAATAACACTACACACCCACTATAATAACACAACCTACAAGGTGGCTGTGAGAGGAGATAAGTGACTTCCAATAAACACGCAGGACATCACTGGCCACCCGCCACGTGCCCTCTGGGTCACGCTCACTTTTAGTTGCCGGGCAAGACTTTGTGCTAGGCCTGTGCAAGGGCTTTACAGGCCTGAGCCCCCCACCTGCTTCCCTGGTCCGTCACCACCTCCTTTTACAGACGAGGAAACAGGCCCAGAGATGCGAGAGGCCCTGGGTCAAAAGGGCTGGTGAGTGGCAGAGCCAGGTTCTCAGAGCATGTCCTAAGGGCAGGCCCACCGCACCTGCTGCTGTGTCCCCAGCTGCAGGGAAGGGCACGATGCGCTGCTGCTGCTGTGGGGCGGGGGGCGCTCCTTCCTGGCTGGGGAGCACGGGTGGATTTTCTCCGCATGACTATGTGCGTAGATCGCTCAGGCAGGCACAGTAAAGCGGAAAGGCTGCAGGCTTGTGTGCACACAGCGTCCCGGTTTTCTTTGTGGCTGTGTGCCTCCATCTGCAGCTGTCTGAGCAATGCAGCCCCCTGCAGAGCCACTGGGGGAGTCTCTTCAGAATCAAAGGCGCTCTCTCTGGTGACTCATCCTGTCTGGGAATCTTCCCCCTGCTCCCACCCTTTAAGGGACACTCCAGTCCAGACGTGACACCTGGAAAACTGGATGTGGTCAGTCCTGGCTGCAGAATGCAGGGAGAAATGGGCATCCAGACAGTGAGAAACACGGTAGTGGCCCCTTCCTACCAGGCACCTAACCCACCTCAACCCTGAGCACTGAGCACAGAACTCGTACCTAGAAGACATGTAATACCTATTTTTTGGAGTAAATGAACGAGGTAGGTACTGTTTTGATGGCAATTTAGAGCTGGGATAACTGAGGTTTGCAGGAGAACAGAGATCTCCCACCATTTTGCCATCGAGTTGGGATTCGAACCCAGTTTTCTCCAATTCCAAAGCCCTTGTGCTGTCCTGTACTTCTCCATTGTGGAGCGCTGGGTGGAAATGAAGGGCGGGCTCCCTCTGGGCTGGGCTGGGCTGGTACATGGCCAGTCTGTCTGCAAGACTGCCTAACCCAGACACGGCCCTCTGAGCACCCTCCTCCCTTCCTCGGGAGCCTTCCCAGGCTTCCCATTACCTACAGATAAAGTCCCAATCCCTCACCTGACATTCAAGGTCCCCAAGTGTCCCTCTGTCCTCATCTCTCACCCCCACTCCAGACAGGAGTTATTCCAGCAAATCTCTCTGTTCCTCAATTTACCTTCCTGGCTCTCTGACTCTGCTCCTGGCCTCTGGCCCTCACCATTACCCCACCCTGGGCCATCCTCTCCCCGTTCTTGACTCACATCCTCTTCACCGTCCCTTGGGGCCATGAGGAGGGGAAGCCTGTGCTTGCGTTTCCTTGATGCAGAGTCCCTGCTCCATCTTGGAGCAGTTGAAGCCTCAAGCCCCTGACTCAGCCTGGTCAAATTTAGCTCTGTCACTAGATTCGTGACACACAGGGGGACCCAGCCTTCCCCTTGGACTATGTTCAACTCATCTTCATGCCTCACACACAGGGGAGGGTTTGGCCGAATTTAGGAATGACACTCACCACAGAGAGAATAAGAAGTGGGGGTGAAATGGAACGAGACTGGACCCCAGAAACCATCAGAGGTTCAATCCCATTTCTTCCTCATTTCAAGCTGAGTGACACTGGGCAAGTCACCTCTCTCTGACCCTCAGTTTCTTCATCTATCAAATGAGTATAATACATCCTGTGGGGCAAATATGTGACAAGGGCTCAGAAAAGTCACTCTGTACATCTGCATGTCAGTGTTTCCCAGGTGTCTACTGTGCTAGGCAAAGTCTCCCATGACAACACTTCATTCCTTTATTTCCAGGAACACAACATGCTTGTTCCTGCCTCAGGACCTTTGCACATGCTATTCCCCCTCTCACTGGAATGCTGTTCCCTGCCTTCTTGCATGGTTGACCCTCTTGTTCTAATGTCAGCTCATCGCTCCACTCCTTGATTCAATTAAAAGGAGCCCCTGTGGCCCCAATTCTTATCCTAGTACCCTGTTTATGTCTTTCATCGCTCTTACTAGCGATTATTCCATTTCACCATGATCTGACTGGTGTCAGCAAATGTTTAACCACTTGTTGACTGCCTCTTCCTCAGGAGAAGGCAAACACCCTGTGAGTAAGGATCCCGTATTATTGCCATCGTTCCCCATTGCCCGGAACGGAAGACTGACTCCCAGACCTCCATGGCCCCGCAGAACTTAGGAGGTGTAACAGGAGCTGGATTCTGGGCAGCACATGTGGCCTATGGGGATCCCTTCTCTGGCTCCCCCAGCCCCTCACTGGCCTCCCATTTCCACGTTTGCGTCTACAGAACTGGGCTGTCCTCCCCTGCTCTGTCCTTGGCTGAGTCATCTCTGTGTCCCCAGACCTGGCTTAGGGCCGGGCAGGGGGTGGGGAGTTGGGTAAATGTTTGTGGTGTTAAATTGGACCTGTCTCGAGCTCTTCGCAGCCTCCACATCTGAGGAGCCCCAGGGAAGGGGCCAGCAAAGAGAGATGAAAGAAGGTGAGAAGCGGGTTTCAAAGTTGGCCCTTTCAGTGTAGATAAAAGCAGAAGGGAAGGTGCCCAAGGAGGCGGGAGGGAGAGACTGAGAGCGGGTGTGGACACAATATTGGAGAGGCGCGGGCAGCACTGACCTGGTCGACTGTGGATCTCAGCCCCTGTGAGAGCTGGGCTGGGGAGAACTCCTCCCCTTTCTGGGTCTCGGTTTCCTGACAACCAGGGGTGGGAATGCCCTCCCCAGAGATGTCTGGGACCAGAAGCCGAGGGGGTGCTTGAGGACTGTAGGACAGCCTGGGTGGAAGGACGCTGGAGGAATTCAGAGGCAGTGGTAGAACAGTTTCAGCATAAGAAGGGAGCGGGCAGCCCAGGTATTCTGGAAGTGTGGACTGAGTCTGAGCACCGCAGCCTGGCCCTGCAGCCTGTCAGACTTCACTTTTGCTGCCTTGTCTCCACCAGTCCCCACTAGCCACCACAGTCTGCTCTTCTCCAGGCATGTTTTGCCACTCCTCTGCCTCCATACGTCTGTTCAAGCTGTTTCTCTGCCTGGACTGCTCTTCCCCTCATATTTACACCTGGCCAGACCCAGGTACCCATCTCAGATCCATTCCTGACTCCTCCAGGAAGTCTTTCCAGATCCCCGAGAATCTCCCTGTCTGGCAGCGCATGAGCAGTTCAGCAGAATGGCATCTTTGTGTCCTCACCCAGGGTTGCCATGTAAGGTTGCACAGGCTGTGCACTGTGCAATTCTGAGAGAGCCATTCACATAGATGATGCTGTTACCCATCTGGAACTGTGTAGCACAGAGATTCTCAAATTAACTCCCTCCTACCCAACCTCCTCTGGATCAGTTTCTGTTACAACCTTTATTTTTTTTTTTTTCTAACTGACCTTCTTCCAATCTGGGCCTCAGTCAGGGATTCCTCATCCCTGCAGCCCCCAAACCCTTCCAGGGACACTGACAGTGCCATAGTATCCCCTCTCCTTCCCCCACCTGCCCTCACCCCTGTTCTGTCTCTCTCTCTCACCCTTCCTTCTTCCTTCCCTTCCTCCCTCCCCACCTCTGTTTCTATTTCTTTCCTCTTCTGGCTTCCTCCCCAAGTCTCCTCTCGGCTTCTACATTGCCAGGTAGGCTCCTGTCTCTTTCACTTACTCTTGGCCTCTTTCCCCTGAGTCTCCGGTCTCTGACTGATCTTTCTGGCACTGTGCATCTCTACATCTCCGGGAGTCTCTTCGTCTCTCTCTCCTCAGCCTTCCTCCATTTTCACATGCCCTTTGTTCAGCGCACACTCAGTGTCCACGGAGCACTGCATTGCAAGGCCCTGTGGCTACGGGGATGAACAAGTGGACATATATCTTGACTACAGGTGGCTTGGTTTTTAGTGGGCGAGAGAAGCCAAGCAATCAGGAAAGTTGGTAGGATGTGGTGGCGATGAAGACCAAGGAGGACAAAGTGAACGGTGAACAGAGGCAGGACGTGTTGGGTGGGGCGGACATGTGAGACAGAGTGGTGAGGCCTCACTGGGAAGAGGACGTGAAGCCACGTGGGTGTTAAGGGGACACCACACGAGGCACAGGGGTCAGCAGTTGCGAAGGCCCGAGGGAGAGGTGAGCCTGGGGTATTTGTGTGCTGTAAGGGGCCAGTGTGGCTGGGCAGAGAGCAGGGAAGGGGGCCGGAGAGGTGACTGTGGTCTGGTGTGGGTCCTCTTTATTCTGATCACACAGGTGTCTCCGGAGCGCTTAGAGACAGGAAGGCCACATGTGGCAGGCTTCATCTGGCTGCTTGTGGATGGCTCTGTTCTAGAGGACAGAGCAGGAAGAGGAAATCACACTCCCCCAGCGGAGAGAAAGCGGTGGCTGCACCAGGGTGGGGGCTGCGGGGGCAGGAGAAACACGGAGATTCTGGATCTGCTTTTAAAGGAGAGATGACAGGATCTGCCATGGGTTGCAGGGAGGTTGAGGGAAAGACTGGAGTCCCCAGCATTTTTGACCTCATCTGAAAGGAAGGAGCT